>JAOTRH010109546.1:0-15414 GCA_034768845.1 Heliamphora exappendiculata | reverse complement strand
ACGGTGATAGGTTCTGATGGGTGGCGGCTAGGGTTAGGGTTAGGGTTTTGCCACTGATGGGTAGGATTAGGGTTAGGGTTTCATGGCTCTGATACCATGTTAGAAAAGAGAGAAAGAATACAGGAAAGCGTATATCACATTGTGGGATGTGCACGCGTATTTATTAAGCACCGAAGACATACAATAGATTCCGTGGACATCTCCAGGATATTATTAATACTAAATATATTTAACACTCTTCTGAGTATAGCATCAGATGATTACATTGCTTCAGGGCCAAAACGTTCACAAACATATTAAAGTGTCGGATAATTAGTGAATTTGGCCCTGCTGATACATAGAATGGGAACAGGCAAATGTAGGTGGACTAGTATTTGTGTTGTATTTTTTGTTACTTCTGTTAAGTTGTCTTATTGAATTTTTAACTTCTAAATCTAATTTTGATAATTGTATCTCCCATGTTGATTTGGATGGCAATGCCTAAATTTCTTATGTGATTATTTGTTTATAACCTGGAATGATCTTTGCAACTATGTTGAATGTTGTTGTTTGACTTGTTTTAGTGATTGCTTCTGTTGCAGTTAATAGAGAAGCAAAGGCTGATTGAGTTTGCAGAAGCACTTCGCAGCAAGCTCAACTACTTTGATGAATTGGAGAATGTAAGGTTCGGTTGCAATTTATCTAAACGGATCATTTTGGCATCAGCTTATATTTTGTGGAATTTACAAATTTAAAACTTGAAATTCAAATTCTCGGTTGAAACTAGTGATAGCATGACAAGTGTTCTTTTGTGATTAATGCTTTTTGGTCTTGTAAGAAATTCCACAATAGGGGGTAGAAAGCCAAAAATGGCTGCAGAAGCGTTTATTTCCAAAACCTTAATTGTTTGGACATTTGTCTGACATGGACAAAACATTCCTCGAAATTTTCTTGCTTTTTATAGGTCGTATATTTTGTTATATTGATCTATTTTATATTCACTTTTTGCCTTAAATATTTTGGGTATTGATGCATGGCACACGTGTCCGAGAACTGCAGTTTTTATTTTGTTTTTGTTATATGTGCCTTGCTTCATTGCTGTGAGATATTAATGTTTTCAATTAATAACTCGTACTTTTACAGCTATTTATTAAGATTTTTTTGGGGGTAAGTTACATCTATTTATTAAGATATTTATAGATCTTATGGAACTTGATATGATATGTTCTAGAGTTATGAAAATATAAAAGCTTGCATGCTGTGAATAATCGTGTGGAAACCATTTTTTTTTATTGTTGCTTTAACTGGACTTGCAAAGTTCTTGATGCTCTCTCTCTTCTTCTTATCTCTCTCTCTCTCTCTCTTCTTCATATTGTTTCAAAATTGAGGAACAAGATTTTCACTTCTGTGCAGTAATAGCCCTGTCACATGTGGTGTTACATTTGTAAGTTTCATGGATCTTTTATTTTGCATGTGTTTGCAGGTTGCTACAAATTTTTATTCTCCCAACATGAATGTTGCAAATGGAAACTTTCTCCCACTGCTCAAAAGACTAGACGAGTGCATGTCGTAAGTTCATTTTTTAAATACCTGTCATTTTCTTTGACCCTGTGCATCTGACATGGATCAGTTACATCATGATGGTATGTTATTGAAAGTGAGATCACAAGTGTTTGGGTTGTTAACTGTACGATTATGTGAAACCTAATAATAAAATTGCTGGCTTCTTGCAACAACCACTATACAATTATCATTGAACTTGCCTTATTTATATGAACTTTATAATTTTTTTTTTCTCTCTTTAATATTTTTGCACCGAGTTTAGGTATGTTGAAAGCAATCCACAATATGCAGAATCCAGTGTTTACTTGGTCAAATTTCGACAACTCCAGGTACCCGAGAGACTAAATTATTAATAATATGTGAATTGTTAGTGGCAGATAGCAGTTTTCTTTACTATTTTAATGTTCTTAAGAACATGTTGCCTGTATGCATTTGGCAGTCTCGAGCACTGGGTATGATTCGTACTCATGTACTCTCAATTCTAAAAAATGCTTCTTCTCAGGTAAATGTCCGAGCATAATGAAAAGATTGTTTTATTTATAAATGTAAAGCTTTCTTAAATGCTTTTTGTTTCAATCATCAGGTTCAGGCAGCAATCCGAAGCAGTAGTGGCAGCAAATCAGCTGTTTCAGAGGGTGTAGAGGCATCTGTCATTTATGTCCGCTTTAAAGCAGCAGCAAATGAGGTAATGGTGTTCCTTCTTCATCTTTTTGGTTTTTATCCCTATCTATTATATGGGTTGTAAGAAGAAGATGACCTGCAGCAGTAGTAACTACAGTGGGGTTGCAAAAGTAGGATTATATGTGGAAACTCGTGATGAATGAGATTATTTTGTACGCTTAGGTTTTTGTTAAATAAATGAGCCTAACAGTTGCAAGTATTTGCAGCTTAAGCCAGTATTGGGGGAAATTGAGAGCAGATCTCCCAGGAGAGAATATGTCCAAATTCTGGCTGAATGTCACAAATTATACTGTGAACAGCGGCTCTCCTTGGTAGGCTGGTGAGCTTTTTTGTTTATAATTATTGTACGCTTCATTAACAATTGCTCCTCGTGTTTTATGTTATCTAGGTTAAAGGCATAGTGCATCAAAGAATCTCTGAGTTTTCCAAGAAGGAAAAGTTGCCATCATTGACTAGATCTGGATGTGCATACCTAATGCAGGTTCTGTGCAATTACCAATTTAATATTTACCTAACCCTGTTTCTTCTCAGTTCTGTGTAAACAAGGTTTCTTCTCCCATCCATATCCAGAGGATCTGATAATATATGACCATAATATATGGTGTTTCTCTTACCTTATATAATTCTCGTGTATTAGCTAGTCAAAACAGGTTTTAAGTGTTCCATCTGTGTATAATGTGTTTCAAGGGATATATCTGCATAGGAAGTTCTAACTGCGTTGTGTACCTGAAATTTGTTTCTGTAATTTTAGTATGGGGTGGAGTCAACAATTGATGGATGTGCCTATATTTGTTTAAAACTCATTTTATAAGATCCTTTTCAGTTTCTAAAGAGGATGAAAAACTAGAATTGGATAGGATGGTTTAGATTTGTAGTAGGTTGGACTAACAAGGAAAGGCTGTGTGCGACAGCAAGTTCTCTGTAGCTAATTTTTTCGTCAGTTGCATACTGGCCCTATCCTAAACTTTGTTCCAGCGTGATCAGACAATTTTAATGAGCTACATTACTCGCATTCCTCCTCAGTTGTTTCATCTTCAACTTGTGATTGCATTTGAACAAGGCTATTGTGAGAGATAGCAATATGTAGTTTATATTTACGGACCGTTGGGACCTGCTACAGTACCCACGATAAGCTTGCTGTTGCATTTTAACAGAAAAGATGTGTCTATATATAGTCTTTGCTTTAGCTACCTTGTATAATTACGGCATGCTTGTTTCCTTCTGTCTGGGTTGAGGGGATTCCATGGCAACCCAAAGCATACGTTTCAACTTATCAACCAGGGTTCAAAAGCTTAGTTGAAGTTTGATCCTGACCCTCCCAAGATAAGAGACAATATGACCAAAATTGGGTTATGGTCAAGCTGGAACTTCATTCTACAGTGTTCTCTTTTTGTTTTGTTTTTGTTTTTGTTTTTCATTTCAAATTGGATGTGCTTTTATATATAATTTTGTATATTGTATCACCCTGTTATTGCATGTCAAACATTCGATTGGATGTGTGTCAAAAGCATGTATATCAAGGCAATGAAAATTCGCAAAGAGATTGCTATTGAGGCATTTTGATTTGATAATTTATGAATTTCAGGTATGTCAACTTGAGCATCAACTCTTTGATCATTTTTTCCCATCATCTTCAGAAGATATTTCAAGTTTGTCTCCTTTGGTAGATCCTTTGTGAGTTCTCTTAATTTTGTAGTGCTTCTTCTTCTCATATTTGTTTTCTTTATTTGCCTTTGCTCCCCCTCATTTAGTGAAGCCTTGTATTGCAATAAACTAACTTACTGTGCTGCTATCAACTGATAAATATCAAACCATTAGTGAAAACTATAACCTTTGCCCTACAAAAGTGTCCGAAATTTTTTCCAATTAATGACTGTGGTGTAGTTGGACCCTTAATTTGGTCCGCTTGTGGTTGTAGGCTACAAGATCTTCTTTAATTGAGCTACTAGATGTGCAGCTGGCATAGTAGTCTTATCAAAAGTTACCTAGTCAAGTTGATACTCTCCCAGGCATAGTTATCAAATCATAAATCGAAATCTTAGTTTTGCGTATTGAGAATCGTAATATTCAACATAAAATATAAATATTATGTTAAACAGTTCTTATATACAAAAAATAAAATAAATAAAATTAATATTGACACAAACTATACAAAAAGAATCTGGTTGCATAATTTAATTGAGAAGATATTTACCGTTCTCACAAGAAATTTTGGCTCATGAAAAAATTATGTAATTATTGAGTCTAACCAATCTAATCAAAATCATGTTATATTATGTTTGCTCTACCAAAATAGTAATAGAAAATTATTAAAAATATCATTGTCATATTTTAAATTCTTAAAAAAATGTATTTTGACATTTTTTACATAAATCAAATTTGTCTTATTCTTATTGCATTCTCTAATCACCAAATGAATAATAAATTATGCATGATTATATTTTTTTTTACAATAAACACATTAATTTGTATTATAATATTTTTAAAATAAAACAAAAGTGGTAAATAAGAGATCAAGATTTATTGGATATAATAATTTAAGGATTACATAAATTGAAAGTAGTAAACCGACTCGTGAACCGAACTATGAATAATAAAATTTGTCCCAATTTTGTCACAAAATAGATTCGCTCCTAGATTTATATCGATTCGTGCATGAATCGTGAATTGCAGCATGAACTAAATTGTGAATCTTAAGATTCTAATAACTATGCTTCCAGTGTTCTAAATTGCGGTAGCTGTATCAGTATCGGTGTTACCGCTATGTATTGGCCGACATCCGACAGTATCAGCCGATACATTAGTAAATCTCGGTATCGACGGTCCCAAATCCCAATACATATTGACCAATACGATAAGTAAGAGCCGATATTTAAAACCTTGTAATAATCCTCGCCTTTGTTGACCATTGTGAATATGGCATAGACCCGGACATAACACATTGCGGACACAATGACATGGTAAATCATACATAAGTCGGATACAAATGTGGCAAGGACATAGCTATAACCTATATATATTTATCTTGGGTAAGTTACACAAAACACCCTGGGATTATACACCGAATCTCACTTTAGTCCCTCATTTTATAATTTATGGTCAAGTTGCAGTGTCAGCATTCCCTTGGCTGTCGTTTGTTGTGATGATGAAAAATGCTTACAGGAGCCCATGTGGGATATCAGTCAGGGTAATAAAGAGGAACTTTATCTATCTTCCCTCCCTACTGTATTGCATTGGTCAAAATAAGACTAGCCCTTTTTTTGCTAATGTAAGCAAGAACTGAAGCGAAAGAAGATAGAAAGAAAGTAGGGTATAAGAGTAGAGCAAGGGAGGTGTGGCAGTGAAGGAAGAAAAACAGATTTAAGCACTGGGAAATAGTGTAGACCACTTAAAATGAAAAGTACAGAAATTCTACATCAAGATGCCAAATTGCCCTCTTTGCAAGATTTCATTTTCATTTATTAAGTATATCTCAACCTTTGATAAGAAACTTTTTGAAGGTACTGAAAGCATCAAAACCCAGTTCAAGGTTGCAAGGTTGCAAACGAATTTTCCTGCAAAAAGCTGTTATGATCGCAGAAGTTAGTTAGGAGTTAGTTAAGCTTGATGAGCTGGCACCACCCCCATTCTTTTCCTGTAATTCTGTTTTTGTAATTCTGTTAGATAGTTACAGCCCTTCATGTGTATAAGTAGTGGACGACTACTCTTGAATTGGCATTGAGAAATTACTGTAAACTTTCTGGGCTAGAATAAGAGATCTATTACTATCTATTTTCTTTCATTTCAAACTTCTTCTTTTTCTTAGTTGTTACATTGGTATCAAAGCCTGCCTTTCTCGGCCTGTGATCAATATCTCAGAAATTGCTGATGGAACTAGAAGTCAAGAACTCAAGAAAACTGAGGAAGCAATTCGAGCATTGAAGGAGGGCCAAGGACGATACATCAAGGAGAACGAGGAAATCAAGAACATCCTAAAGGATTTGGGGGAAATCAAAGAGATCCTGGCTACAATTACCATGAAGTATGATCAAATGGCTGCACATATCTACGGGAAGAATCAAGAAACACATCATGGGGTTGGCAAGAACCAGTCTCTAGATTTGGGCTCCAACAATTCCCAATATCAGCGAAATGAGGGTTTCCAGTCTTTGGATCTAGGCCCCAACAATTTCCAAAATTAGCGAAATGGGAGTTTCCAAAATCAATTCAGAAATGAGGAGTTTCAATCACAATTACCATTTGGCCTTGGAACTAGGTATGCTAAAATCGATTTCCCTAAGTTTTTTGGGGAAGATCCAACGGGATGGGTCTATAAATGTGAGCGTTTCTTTGATTACAACTTGACTGAAAACCACAATAAAGTTAGGTTGGCAATCTTGCATCTAGAAGAAAAGGCATTGCAATGGTATCAGTGGTTTGAGAAAACCCACTGTATAATCAATTGAGAGACCTTTAAGTAAGGAATAATTGCTAGATTTGGGCCTGATTTGTATGACGCTGTGGGTGAACTAACTAATTTGAAACAGACTACTACGGTTTGGGATTATCAAGAACATTTTGAGGTTTTAGCAAACAAAACCCAAAATTTGCCAGAAAGCTTTTTTGTAAGTTGCCTTATAAGTGGGTTAAAAGAGGAATTGAAAGCCAATGTATTGATGTTCAAGCCCACTAGTGTGACCCAAGCCATTGGCCTAGCCAAACTCTAAGAATACAGCATTGAAACAGTAACCAAGAAGGCTAAACAAGGATCAAGAATGGCTGAACCAACTTTCAACAATCAGCTACGACCAAACCTTAACCCCAGTTTTGTCAAAAGGGAACTACCCAAGGAACTGGAGGAAAAGAAGGCTAAAGGCCTATGCTGTAGATGCAATGAGAGGTACACAAAAGGGCACCAATGTAGGAAGAAGCAATTATTTACAATGGAAGGGGAACAAGAGAGTTCTGATCAAGAAACACTACAAGAAGAGGAGGTTGAGGAGGTGCAAGAATAGAAAGGAGAGTTACAAATCTCTATCAATGCCTTAACTGGGTCAGTTTCATATAGAACCATGAGGGTGCATGGTTACGTTAAGAAACAGAAAGTTGTCATTCTAATTGATACTGGAAGTACACATAATTTTCTTAACCAGGAGGTGGTTAAGTGAGTAGGAGTGGAAACTATAGACACAGACCCTCTAACTGTGCTTGTAGCTGATGGTACCAAATTAGTTAGTATTGCAGCATGCAAGGGATTCAGATGGGAAATACAAGGGGTTGAGTTCCAAACTGACATGAGGGTTTTGCAGCTCAAGGGGTGTGATGTGGTCCTAGGTATACAATGGCTGGCTACCCTAGGTCCAGTAAAGTGGGATTTTAAACACTTGAGCATGGATTTTACTTTAGACAACAAGAGGCATGTATTGAGATGGGGAAAATTAGGGGATATTAAAATGATAGATTCAGAGCAGATGAAGAGATTGCTACAAAAACAACCTCAAGGGATGATAGCACAGATCTATGCTTTGCAAAGTGAGGAACTGGAGGAGAACAACAATTTAGAAGTGGAGGATCTGTTGACGAAGTTCAAGGAAATTTTCCAAGAGCCAAAGGGGTTGCCTCCTACAAGAGCACAATGACCATCACATTCTACTAAAGCCAGGAGTGGAGCCACCTAACATCAAACCTTACAGGTATCCTTATTTCCAGAAGACTGAAATCGAAAAGCAAGTTAAGGATATACTTTTGTCTAGAGTCATACAAGGCAGTGTTAGCCCTTACTCTTCTCCTGTTTTATTAGTTAAAAAGAATGATGGAACATAGCGCATGTGTGTAGATTATAGGGCTCTAAATCAAATAACTGTGAAAGACAAATTTCCCATACCAGCTATTGATGAGCTGTTGGATGAGTTAAGTGGGGCTTCCTATTTTTCTAAACTAGATTTAAGGTCAGGATACTATCAAATCAGAGTACATTCTCCTGATATCCCAAAGACAGCCTTTAGGACCCATGAGGGTCACTATGAATTTCTGGTTATGCTATTTGGGTTGACAAATGCCCCCTCTACTTTTCAATGTCTCATGAATGAAGTGTTCAAAACACATTTGAGGGACTTTATTTTAGTTTTCTTTGATGATATATTAGTATATTCCTGAAAACATTAAGCAATTGAGAGGGTTTTTAGGCCTTACTGGCTACTATAGGAGGTTTGTGAGAAATTATGGCAAAATATCAGCCCCATTAACTCAGTTGCTAAGGAAGGATTCCTTCCAATGGGGTAATGGGGCTACCAAGGCTTTTCATGCTTTAAGAGAAGCCATAACTACCCTGCCAGTGCTGGCTCTTCCAAACTATTCTATGGTGTTTATTATAGAAACAGATGCCTTTGGGAAGGGGTTAGGGGCTGTCCTTATGTAAGAAGGCCATTCAATTGCTTTTTGGAGCAAAGGTTTATCAAAAAAAAATCAGGCCTCATCTACTTATGAGAAGGAACTTATGGCAATTGTTTTGGCTGTACTCAAGTGGAGGCATTATCTACTAGGGAGGCACTTTCTTATCAGGATAAATCACCAAAGTCTCATGCATTTGTTAGAGCAAAGAGTGGCCACTCCATTCCAGCAAAAATAGATAACTAAGCTAATTGGTTTTGACTATGAGGTTACTTATAAGTTTGGGAAGGAAAACAGGGTGGTAAATGCATTGTCTAGACGAGAAAACCTATGCTTGAATAGTGCTACACTCAATGCCCTTACCACAAAGGATTCTACTTGGTTGCCTAGGGTGCAGCAGAGCTAGCAGTCAGACTCCTCTATACAGCAGCTCATAGAAGATCTTGAACAGGACAACACTTCACATAAAGGGTTCTCTTTGGAGCATGGGGTTCTCACATACAAAGGCAGTTTGGTAGTGGGAAATTCTACTCAACTCAGGACCCAAATTATCACAGCTTATCATAACTCAGCAGAGGGAGAACACTCTGGTATTGATAAGACAAGGAGGATCAAACGTACCTTTTGTTGGAAAGGGTTGAAGCAAGATGTATAGACATTTATTTCTAAATGCTCTGCATGCCAGAGGTTCAAGGGAGAGCATGTTCAACCACCTAGGCTACTGCAGCCCTTGGCCATTCCAGACAAGGTGTGGTATGAGATTTCCATGGACTTTATAGAGGGCCTTCCACCATCCCAAGGTAAAACCACCATCTTTGTGGTGGTTGACAGGTTGACTAAATATGCCCACTTCATGGAACTTTCTCACCCTTACACTGCCAAAGATGTGGCACAGCTATTCTTGGATCACATCTACAAATTACATGGACTCCCCGCTTCAATAGTGTCTGATAGGGATGCTATATTTACTAGCTTGTTTTGGAAAAAATTACTCAGACTTTTGGGAATTGAGCAGTGTTTGAGCACATCTTACCATTCACAATCTGATGGACAGACAGAGATTGTGAACAAATGTTTGGAGAATTACTTGAGATGCATGTGGGCGATTGTCCCAAGTAATGGTTTAAATGGTTGCCCTTTGTTGAGTGGTGGTACAATTCTTCCTACCACTCCTCTATTAAGACCACTCCTTTCTATGCAGTCTATGGCTAGCATCCTCCTGACCACAATTTCATGAATTTGGGGACTTCTCAAGTGGCAGCAGTTGAACAATGGGCAAGGGAGAGAGCTTCCATAGTCAAAATGCTCAAAGAGAATTTGCAGCAGGCTCAGCATAGGATGAAGCACTATGTAGATAAACAAAGGACTGAGAGGGACTTTGAAGTTGGGGATTGGGTATATTTGAGGCTGCAGCCCTATAGGCAGGCTTCCTTGGCTTTGCACCGTAATATGAAACTCTCACCCATATTTTATGGTTCTTTCCAGGTGGTTTCAAGAGTGGGGAAGGTGGCTTACAGATTGCAGTTGCCTGACTCAGCACATCTGCACCCAGTTTTTCATGTTTCACTCCTTAAAAAGAAGTTGGGACAGAATGTGGTTCCTAATCCAACACTCCCACCAGTTAATGATGAAGGACCGTTACAAATGGAGCCTGTAGCTATTTTGGACAGGAGGATGGTCAAGAGGAACAATCAGGCAATGGCTCAGTGGTTGGTGCAATGGTCTAGGACCTTCCCCGAAGAAGCTACATGGATGAATTATAAAGAATTCCAGTCCATGTTTCCTAACTTCCAGCCTTGAGGACAAGGCTTTTCTAAGGGGCAGTGCATGTTATGATCGCATAAGTTAGTTAGAAGTTAGTTAAGCTTGATGAGCTGGCATCACCCCCATTCTTTCCTTGTAATTCTATTTTTGTAATTCTGTTAGGTAGTTACAGCCCTTCACGTGTAGAAGTAGTAGGCAACTACTCTCGAATTGGCATTGAGAAATTACTGTAAACTTTCTGGGTTAGAATAAGAGATCCATTACTATCTCTTTCATTTCAAACTTCTTCTTCTTAGTTGTTACAAAAGCACTCACATTTCACTGAATTTCATTCAAGAAAGCATCTACTGTACATAACCACTTCCAACAAAGAAAGAATTAGCCATAAATACTCCTATGCTACAATTTGAATCTGCACTGAACTTTCTTACTTCCAAAACTCAATCAACAGTTCGATGTAATCCCTAGTTCTCACAATATAAATTCGTTTTCACCACGCCACATTGAAGAAACGAATGCACTGGTAAAACTGCACTTGCATCTTTTCTTTTTAGCTCTATTTCTTAGCTTCATAAAGGTGTTTCCTCACATTGTTTGGATTTTTGTCTTTCTATTTATTGTTTTGTGGTGAGCTGATGACATATGGGTTTATTTTAAAAGACAAATGACACCAGAAAAACAAGAAGTGTGGAGTGAGAGATTATAAATACAGTAAGATCAGCAACTGGAAGAGATATTGGTATCTTTATAAAAAATTTAGGTATTTCCAGGGAGATGTATGACTATCTAATACTTCAGTTTTCATACTTTGACTTGAAAGCAGCCATAACTGTTGTGATCGTAATAAATATCCTTCATTGCCCTTCAAAATAATGCACCCACTCATCGCGTAGGTATTTCCATCTGATATAAAAAAATGGCGAGCCAAGAAGGTGCACCTTGAACCTTAACCATAATGTAAGGTTACATAATTTAGGGGCTGTTGGGGGGGGGGGGGGGGTTCCCCCCCCCCCCCCCCCCCAAAAATAAAATAAAATAATAGGAGGGCTTGACTTTTATGATTGCAAAAAGAGTAATCACAGTGGTATTTACTG
Source organism: Heliamphora exappendiculata (assembly GCA_034768845.1). Classification (NCBI taxonomy): domain Eukaryota; kingdom Viridiplantae; phylum Streptophyta; class Magnoliopsida; order Ericales; family Sarraceniaceae; genus Heliamphora; species Heliamphora exappendiculata. The sequence continues at coordinate 3,964 of JAOTRH010109546.1, read as the reverse complement.
TCAAGTGTAAGTGTGCAGTGTCATGACCTAAGTCCCATCCTAGGAATTAGGGTCGTGACCGAACAATAGTCGAAGCCCACGACCATTGCCCTACTAATGTCCAAAAGAGTGCAGCTAACCAAGTGTAATGGATTTATATTCATCATTCGTAAGTATCTATCCATAACTCTATGCGTATGGTAATAAAAGCAAACTGAGCATGTATGTATTATTAGAGCATGTGTCTATGACCTGTTGCATCCTTTATTTTATGGTGGCCATGCTTGTTTGCGTTCTTTTCAGAAATGTTTCAAGACACATTTGGGGGTGCATATATATGCATATATATAATTAGAAGTTGTGTGTTGCATACTTATTTTATGTTGGTCGTGTTTGTTTTGCATTCTTTTAAAAAATGTTTCAAGACACATTTAAGTCTGCAAGTTACAGTTTCGTGTTGGGGAGTGTCCTGTAAGTGTTGTTGAATTTTCTGACAATATGGCATGTTTTTAGGTCATTGGAAGTATCCGCTTCTTAGGACCTTCATTGTTGATGTTTTAGAGGCAAAAGTATGGAGATTACGTAGGGTGTCGCTCTATATATTCTCTAAGTTTCCATCTTCAATTTGTTGATTGCAACATCTTATTTCAGGTTATTGTTCAAATGCCATTATGCCATGCAAAAGAGGAAAGAGGAAAGAGGGTTTCAATTTCCATTGAGTTAGGACTGTTGGAGATGAAGTGTTGGGAATTTGGCTTGTAAGCATGTTTTGATCATGCTAAGGTGTCAATGGTGGCTTTGGCAGAAATTATTAGTTTCTTGCATGTTTGCATTTTGTTGCTAAAAGCCTATATAGGTTTCATGTGTCTTAAGGTGCCTTTATAGATGAATTCATACAAAACATGAATCAAATCATCAAACTTCAAGGGCATACAGCTACCGCGTAGATTTTGTGTGGCAATCAAGATAACTTTTTGATTATTCTGGAGCCCAAAACCATAATATTGGTTCTCCAAGAGGTTATTCTTTTCCTAACCAAGGAATTTCCATGTCATTATTGTTAGGTCAGAATACTGTCTAATAGCATGAGAGCATGCTAATTCTGGTACCAGAATGTGCGTGGTGGTTTGGAAATTATCTTGTTTTCTTTCCTTTCTAGCTTTGATCTTTGTTCTGAAATTGTCAGATTCTGAACCTTCCTATTTGTTTGCACTTACCTTTTCTCTATCACCCCGCCCAATATGGTGTTAATCTCACCCTAAGCCATCACATAGATTGAATCATTACACACTACTACCATTCAAAGTTTATTTGTGACATGAGGAAAATCATTTTTATTTTCTTGGAGTAGTGTGTTTCAAACTTAAATGCTTTAGCCAATATGGAACAAATATTCTAGCCAATAAAACAAGTAACAAAACATACCACGGATGAAGTTCTCACACATCGAGTTTCTTCTCTCTTGGAGGAGGGGTTGATTGTTCACTTTTTTATTCTATTTAACCTTGGTCTTATCTTTGTTTGCAGGTGTATGTACTTGTATGATACACTACGCCCTAAACTTATCCAAGAAGCAAATCTTGATATTCTTTGTGAACTTGTTGATATTCTTAAAGTTGAAGTCCTTGGAGAACAACTCAGTAGACGAAGTGAATCACTTGCTGGATTACGCCCAACATTAGACAGAATTCTAGCAGATGTTCATGAGCGATTAACTTTTCGTGCTCGAACCCATATTCGTGATGTGGTAGGCATCAGTATCACATTTGAGAATTTCATTTTTGTTCGTTCTTCAGTATTTTTCACCTACTGTAAGTCTAACATTAGTTGGTTAACTGTAAATGGCGTTGATTTCTCAGAGATTATATTTCTTCTGCTACATTAGTTAGTAATTATGGCGCTCAATTCTGGTATTCATTCTTAGATTGTTGCTATTTCATATTTTGACACACACACACACACACACACATATATATATAAGAGACCAACTCTGTCACAACCCAAACTTGGGGTTTAAATACATGACCGGCCTGTGAGATGGAGTAACCACTGCAATGCAGCACCCAGGTTGTTTTTGGCCAGACGCCACCTCCGACCACCACAGCACCACTACAACACAGTTGAACACTTCCTCTCACTACTAGCCGGTCATGTATCTAAACGCTGAGTGGAGATGCAGCGAAATTGTGGAAGTCTTGGAACTTCACTTTGAATAGTGGAGGTTACGAAAAATTGGTAGAATCTAACTGAGATAAGCAATTGGGTAGGAGATACTGTTTTCGAGCAGGGAAAGAATGAGGTGATGTACATACATATTGTGTGTCCCACCTCTTGTTGTACATAATATTGCCAGCTTTGACTTTAAAATTCTGTGTGTTCCACCTAGTGAGGGATGCTAGGAACCTCATATCCTCCATGTCATGTTTGTGTTACTAAAATTTTTTTTGACTAATTTTAATGAATCATTTCTTGTTTTCCTATTTATTGATGTATCTGAATGTAATTTATGTGGAGTTTATTGCATCAGAAAATTTAGGCAAAAGACTAGGTTCACGTTTATGTCGCTATCATGCTCAGAAAATTAGCACACCGACTTGCTTACTGGACATTGGATGGGTTTATGAAGGTGCAGATTCACAGGATTATCATTTTTATGCTGCCTGCTTCCCTGTCAGTTGATTTATCTTGTTCAATTGGTTAATCTTTAGTAGACTGCTAAGTCGAGGGATAGTTGAAACCACTTGCAACAATGTGGAGTACCGAAGTTCAAAGATGAAGGGAAATATCCATGGAAATGCATCTAGGGAGAAATCCAACGTTCATATATTGATTATCTGGAGCAGTGTGTTGTTGTGTGGTTTCTCCAACGTTCTTGTCCTGGTTGATATTGATTATCTGGAGTAGTGGGTGGTTGTGTGGTTTCTCCAACGTTCTTGTCCTGGTTGTCTGCCCATTAGTTTGTGTACTTTATCATTATATTTATTCTGATAAAGCTATTAATTCCTCCAAAAATGCTTGTATCTTTTTGAACCCCTTCACTTTCTTTCTTTTCTAGATTGCAAATTATATTCCTTTAGATGAAGATTTGGATTACCCAGCAAAGCTAGAGCAATCTGCTGGAATGAAATCAGAAACTATTTCTGTAAGTTTAACCCCACTATTTTACATGTTTAATTGTGTGTTTATGTGAATGATTATGTTATTGACTAGTACTTGTTTGGGTTATGTTTATTTACGAACGTATAAGTATTTGTGAGGTGATGGTTTAATGGATGAATCTTTTCTACCATTTTTCAGCTTGCTTTTGAATTCAAGAATTTGCACAAGTTTCTTGGATAGCCATGCGTTTTTATAAATGTTTTTGTCATTCTTAGTTATCAATTCAAGAATCATGTCTTGAATCAAAATCCTAACTTTGCGAATCATGAATCGAATCGAGAATAATATAATTTAACATAAGCGGTAAAAAGAATATGTTACAAAAATTCATCTATATGAAAGAAAATAAATTTATCCAGTTGGGAAGACATTTGCATTTATCAAAAGAAATGTGGATCTAAACCCTACTAATTATAAGTTCTTTTAGAGAAAATAGTACTCTATTGGCATCCAAGAAATAGACTTAGAAATCTTATAGACAGTATAATAAAAATGTAAATTGGAAAAAAAAATCCTCTAGTCTAAGCACAAAACATTTTAAAAGACATCTTGTATAGTATTGAACCGTTGTAATTGAACCAACCAACATGAAAAATAAAAAAATAAAAAAAAAATAACTTGGGTATCTTGCATATCGTGGAATCGTCTAATTGAGTTGACTGCTAACATATGTTTATTTTACTAGAAAAACAACAAATAATTTATGAATACAATTTGTTTGAGCTTTGAACATTGTGGGCACTATTGCTTCCAGGGTTCTAAATAACGGCCGTTACGTAACGGATCGGCCGTTACGTAACGGAATATTAGATGGCCGATCCCGTTA
>JAOTRH010109535.1:0-15415 GCA_034768845.1 Heliamphora exappendiculata | reverse complement strand
AAAAGAAACCCAATTCTCCCCCCTCCCCCCCCCCCCCTCTTGGGTTGCCTATTTCTAACATAACCCATCACTAAGCTCTGCAAGAATAGCATTGCTTGTCTCAATTGCTACGGCATTAACAATATTCTTTTGAATATCAGGAGATGCCAACTTAAGATTTTCAGGAGCATTTTTAAGTGCAACACAATTGACATTCTCATTTTTCTCTATAAGAAAATTTCAATAGCCCAAGAAAGTTTCTTTGATTAGTTGAATGCTCGAATTCATCACGCCCACGAAAAGGAAGCCATTTCTGCAAAAAAAATCTAATGCAATCAACTGTTGCAGTTAACCGAACCCGATAATCTCTTTTCGCTTCATCAGATAACTTGGAGATAATAGTTTCAATATGTTGTTTTTGATTCAACAAATTCTGACATTTTCTCCAGACTTGGTAAAGAGTACTATTAACATCTCCCATGTGAGTTTGCAACCTTTCTTTTTTTTTTTCCAATTTGTAAATTCTTCGCCAACAAAAGAATCACCACATGCTTGGTCTATTATCTCAGGTTTGAAAAGATAGCAGTAAAAGCAATATTTTACATCTTTTGATATGCTCTATTCTAATCAACCACCAAATTTATCGAACCAAGAAGGGTTAACCTTCTAAAAGATTGTTCAAATTGCCTTTTTAGAAAATTATGATGACGAGATTGACAATGACCTTTCAATAAGTACGTTCTACGAACTTAGTCTCTAATATTTAGATCATAATCCAAAATATGAGGTCGTAGACCGGGGTCAGCAAGAAGATCAGGCAAATTACACTCTGTACAATTTTTCTTCAAAAATTCACTTTGACTAGTAGAATGATCAGGCAAGTTGCATTCTGTACGACTTTTCTTCAAAGACTCACTTTGAGTTGTAGAAGATGACGATTCAAATTTTGACTGTCTTTTAAAATATTTCTTCATAATTTTAAATCTAATATAAACAAAAAAAGGCATCATTAATAAACATTAAAAACTCATCAAAGACCCCATAAGTCACAAAAATTCAACGACAAAATTTAAATATTAATACACAAATATTCATTGCTTATATTTATATTGATACACAAATATTCATATATAATCAGTAAACAGAGAATAAAATCAAATATTCACTGTGCTTCCGTCTTTACATATACCACCAATTCACAATCACAAGTTTTTCTTCTTTAAATCATATAAATAACCATGAGTATTTTTCCATAATTTGTACACCATATAAAAAATTGTCATTTTGAAAGGATCCTTAGAACCGTAGGTCCCCTAATTTCTATCTTTTGGTCTATTGTTAATGTCAAGAGGAATGATGATAGCAAATATAGGCCCCAAAGGAAGATTATGCCTCGAAAAAAACTAATCTAAACAACCCCCATCTCGAAGTCTTAATCTACCTAAATATTTGAAATCCCAAAAAGCCTCTCAAGACGTATCTATAAATACTTTTCATAAGCAAATTGATCTCATATCTATTTAATTCCATTCCATGAATAAACGTCCAGCAGACAACTAAGCCGGTAAGTGCATACAGATACATTATACATAGATATATAGATATATAATAATATAGTTATTGCTATATAAATCAAATATACATAAATCAAATATATAAATAATAATATAGATATATAATAATATTCTCAGAAGTCAGATCAGTGATTCAGTGAATACCTCCTGGAGAGCGCAGCGGCAGTGACGCGACGGCGAACGGCAAACGACGGTGACCAGGGAAGGGGGCGAACGACAGCGACGCGACGGCACTTAGTTAGCGACGATGTCAACGAGCAGGGACGGAGATATAAGAAGGAAATCCCTTGCAAGCTAGCGGCTGCGTGAACCCTAGAAGACTAGAAGTAGAAGATGAGGCTCAGCCGCTCAAAGGCTGTGATTGTATTGTGAATGGGATCAGTGGGCGTGGATAAGTGGGTAAGATATAAAATTTACTGGAGGTATGTTTGTAAATTTGTAAAATATATGTAAATTAAAAAGAAATTAAAAGTCAGTGGGGGCATTTGCCCACACTGGTCCCACTGTCCCTCCGTCCTTGATTACACTTTGAAACTATTTTTTTTTCAATCTGCAAACACTAGAATTATCAAATGGGCATTCAATTCAAACACCATTTTGCCTATTTTGGTACATGTTAACAATAGTTTCGTTTTGAATTAAATTTCTTTATATATAAGTAAAAGCATAAGTTACATTAGGATTTGTGCTCACACGACGCATGTGTAATATAAATTATTATAAAAAAGTACCAAAAGAGAGCTTACGTAATAAAATAAATAATAAAAATAAAATGTGTTAATTACGGATTATAGGAGTTTAAGAATAACGTGAGATTTCAAAATAAAATAAAAAAAGAATAATAAAGAGGGAAAAGGAGAGTACTTATGTAACTACTTCTATGATTTTAAATTTTCAAAATTTAAATTTTTATAAAAGTATTTTTGAAATAAAAATATGATCCATTTCAAGATACTAAAGTAGAATGTTTACTTTTAATAATAGTACAAATATGTTATTACGTATAATTTGATAAAATAAATTCTCAAGTCAGCATTAATTAGCTTTTTTTATTTGAATTTCTATACTTTGGTGTTTGAAAACTTTTGTTTTTTTTTTTTTAATAATTAGCTTCGATTGAGGAATGCATCCGTCCTAGTAGTTAAGGGGTCTTTCGACTGCTTACCAACTCAAGTTTCAATCTAGACACCCTCGTTCCCTTAATCAAAATAATAATAATAATAATAATAATAATAATAATAATAATTAGCTTCCATAATAAGTTCATCAACAATAAATAATGATGGTTATGAGTCTCTAAGTTGAGGCTTTGTTTGGCAAAGAACCTAAAGTTTGGTTTTTGACTTTTAGCTGAAAGTCAAAAAAGTTAAAAAGTCTTATTTGGGAACCCAAAAGACAATAAGCCTTTTAGCCTTTATGCTTTTTTACATAAAATAAATTTATATATTTTTAAAAACTATCATAACTTTTATTATACCTATTTATTTTTTATAAAAAAATATAGTTTTAAAATCTACTCGACAAATCTATCAAGCAATATCAATATTGAATATAAGATTATATAAAAATAAATTTTAAAAAATTATAACAACTTTTTGACTTATTGCATTTTGACTTAAAATCACCATTATAATTCACCAAATGAGCATTTTACTTATTTAGCTTAAAGTAGTTTTAAGCAAAAAGTCTTACTTAAAACCAGATTGCCAAACGAGACCATAACCTCAAAAGCAAACGTTGACCCGACCAGCTATTTGTGACACTCTGACTTTAGGAAATGTTAAGATGTACATATACAATTATAGAATTAATATTATCGACTTTGATTATAATTTAAAAAATAAATAATATATTCATAACTATAATTAAGTCTGAGTGATCACCACAAAAATACCAACATAGTCATCCAAAGATTTTTTGTTTTAAGGATTACATAAAAGATGGAAAGAACTAACTTCTATAATTTTCTAAAAAAAAAGACAAGGGAAAAGTCCAAAATTGATCTCCTTGGGCCACGCCCAAAGTCCAGAATTTTTGATAAGTCTTTTGCATATGCAAAACCTTCGTCCTCACTTGTGGCATTAACGCCGTGAGCTGGAGTCCAGAAGAAAACTCTAGAAATATCTTACTAAACTTTCTCAGAATATAATCCAAAACAAATCACCATTCAAGAACAAGATAGCAGATATCGACGAAAATTAAATTCAGTAAGTAGGTTGATGACAAGATTTAAAATAAAGATGATACTTTTCATTTAATTACTAAAGTTGATTTATTACAAGGTCATTCTAGGTTTGCTCAACCGGGGGAACCGTCCTAACCACAAGTACACAGACTAAGTCTACCAACCGATTTCAAACCCTCTTTTAATCAATGTGATGACCTTATAATCGAATTAATTATCCAACAGAGTCATCCCCAGGGCAAGGACGTAGATCTCTATCAACATATCGGACTATCAAATCGCAGGTCAAGATTTAGTGCGTGAACAACGAGATTTCTAACACCAATTTACCCATCCAAACACTTCCTTCACCGTGAAATATCAGCTCAAAATAAATTCATGGCATATAGCCCACAAGGTACTCCCTCAAAATCACATTATATGATCCACGGGACAAATCCTGAAATATAATACAACCCTATGGTTCATTTCGTACTCCTTTGTAATTTAGGTGATTCCCATAATTCCAATCCCAATGATGATGAGATATATATAGAGTTTAGCTATTTCAATGCGTATGGTGCAACTAATTTAAAGCACAAAGTACAACTAGCTTAAAGATCTATTACACCTACTTTAAAGCACAAAGTACAATCATTTCAATGCATAAAGTACAACTCACATGTCACATGCTTCCTAACCACATACCACAATTTAACAATTACAACGAGCATGCTTTAGTAATTACAACCTTACTCACTTAATTTTTATACAAATTAAATTACAATAAGCATATCCAATAAATAACTTCTTTTTTTGGCATCGACATGAAAAAAATAACGAAAACTAAACAAGCTGGTTAGGAAAATCTAGGGCAGCTTTGTCACAAATCCAGTCTGGCATCTCTCCACCCCAAATAACCATATCCCTAATGGTAAGAGCAGATTACGCAATGACATGTGCTACCCCGTTGAGCTGTCGGGGAACAAATGTCACCAAATATTTTCTAAGCTTGTCTACCACCTCAATAGTGTCTTGAGTCACTATTCCCAGAAAAGCCGAATATTGGAGTTTCCTCATAATCATTTGCACTACTCTCTTAGCATCCCCTTCTATCTCTACAAAGTTTAGGTTCTTTTCAAAGCACCACTTCGCCGCATGTCTGAAAGTAAGAGCCTCCATCAGTTTGAGTGATCCCTTCCCTTTCTAAGGGGTAGTCGTAGCATAAACAACCTTCCCCTCCCTGTTCCTAGCCTCCACGCCAAAACCCATTCGTACCCCATGTTTATCCATAGCTCCATCAACATTCAATTTTACCGTAGGAAGCTTCGGGCATATCCATCTCCAAAGAGTGGTCGGCACACGCTTATCTTCGCGATCTCCTGGGTTTGACCTAGAATTTGCTCGCACGAACTCCTCATGCTCATTTAGGGCTTGCCCCAGAATCTCCCCCTCTTCTTTTCATTTTTGATTGAAGATCCAATCATTTCAAGCTTTCCAAATTTGCCAGCAGATGTGAGCTATCATCCCCGTTATTTGAGCCCTATCCTTCCCTTCAAAAATTTTACCCTAGTTCTCCCTCCATTTGTCGATGCATTCCTCTTGAAGAGATTTAGGCCGAATCCGTAAGGGAGATAAAGTCCAAATCCACTCTAGAAGCTCTGTTACATTACAGGAGGGCATGTGATGTAGATTCTAGTTCTATCCCACACACTTAGCATGTACCGTTGGTCCCCACTCTTTGTCGAAGATTTGCGTAAACTAGAAGGATGTCCCTTAGGCTTTTCGAGAGAAAATGTTTGATTTTTCCTCTAATACTCAAAGCCCAGGTCCATTTCTAGCACTCAAATTCAACACACGTTTTGCTGGGTTTCCACATCGTTGATCACCTTTCCCTTTCGCTTTCAGTTCTTGTTTCACTTGAACATAGGCTAATTTGACCAAGAAAATACCAGAGCTCGTAAAGCTCCAGAAGATTTTATCTTCCCCCCTCAGATTAACTAATCGGGGTCCTAAGAACAAGTTTTGAGTCTCTTAGATCGAAAGTAGCTTTTACCAAAACCTCATTCCATTGAGTACCAGCTGAGTTCATTAAGTAGATTGGTAGGCGAATCCTGGTCTCACTAGGCTTGGTAGTAAACGATTTTCGGTAGTGATCATCATCTAGCCACAGGTCTTCCCAAACTTCAATTCTCCTCCAGTTACCTAATCTCCATTGCCACCCCTTTTCAATCAAAAACCTACTACCCAAGATGCCATTCCATGTCCACGATGAGTTTGACTTCATTTGAGCTTGGAGGAAAGTCCCATTTGGGAAGTATGCGCTTTTAACAACTTTGTAGAACATACTATCCTCGCCAACCAAAAGCCTCCATCCATGTTTTGCCAACAGGGCAGAATTAAAAGCTTCCAAGTCTCTAAAACCCAATCCTTCCCTACCTTTGACTTCAGCTAATTGTTTCCACTTCATCCAGTAAATCCCTTTGTTTTGTCTATTCTTGCTCCACTAATACTTGGCTATGATCGTATTCAGTTCCTCGCATAGTTTCCTTGGCAATTTAACACATGACATAACATAAGTGGGTAGGGCAAGAAGTACTGCTTTAAGTAATACCTCCTTCCCAACTTAATTTAGGAGACTCCTTGCCCATCCTTGTATTCTAGCTCTCACTTTATCCAAGATATAGCTAAAGGTATTCCTCTTAGATCTGCCAATGATGAAGGGTAGTTCGAGGTATTTGTTTGTTTGGTCACTTCCTCTAAAGCCCATATCTGCCTTGATCAAACTCCTTTCTTGAGCAAGCGTGTTCTTACTAAATAAAATAGATAACTTTTCCATGTTAACAAGTTGCCTAGAGGCTTTGTTAAGGGCCTTAATATGTCAGCTATCAGAGCATGAGGCCCGAAAAAATATCAAGGAGTCATCCGCAAAAAGAAGATGAGAAATTGAGGGACCACTTCTAGCCAATTTGATACCTCCCAAGGCTGCAGTAGTGTTAGCTTTCCTCAGAATGTGAGATAAACCTTCAGTGTAAAGAAGAAACAGGTATGGGAAAAGGGGATCTCCATACCGCAGCGCCTTCTCAGGTTTGATATAGCCGTGAGGTACACCATTAAAGGTCACTACATATGTTACCAAGGTAATTGTTTGAGGCAAACTACCAAGATCATTGATTTGTAAATAATTTTTTAAAAAATAAAAACTGGACAGACAATTGCCAAAATAGGCCCCAAATAAATTTTTTTTGATGTCGAACGATCAAAAATAAAATCCGTGCCGCCACAGCTAATTCAGATTAATACCTTTTGATCAATTCTTCAACTACGAGTTTTGATTTTTTGAGTTAAAACTCCAGTATGACCTTCTACTGTATTTCTAATGCGATCTCCGAACGTAGTTTGGATTACGATCCTTCGAGAACTAAAACAAGAAAAACCTAGACAACCTTAGTCTTAAAAGATAACTTATGATTTTGGTTCAACCTACCCGTATATTTATAGGGTTACAGCAATAACCTGTAAAGTAATTATGATATAGACTTCTAGTATAACCCAGATACCCATCTAGTGATTTTTGCAAATATTCAAATCTCTCCGCGATTTCTGTATTTATGAAAGTCATGCAGCGGTTTATGCAATTTTTATAAAATATTAAATTACAGTTCACATCACTAAAGAACTGTAACTGTACTCTTAACCATAATCTCAAAATCAATTTGTATTGAGCTCCTATTATTAAATACTTAATTCATCTTTACACGTTAAGATTTTTACTACCCGTCAATTAAATTTAATTACTGACAATTTAATTTAATTGGCATTTTTAAAATTCCTTAAGCCATTCTACTTAATTTATTTGACTTTCGGATAATCAAATCCACTTGCAGGGTTTGGCCCAATCAAAACTTATAAGTTTTCTTAAGGGGGTATCGTCAATTCTGAATAATCGGGATGTGAATTTCGTTAATAATTAATATTCACCATATAATTAATACTGCTATCCAATTCACCAGAATTATAGATTCATAAAAGTTCGCACCCTCTAATAAATCAAAACAACAAATATTAAATATACACAAATATTAATTATTTCGGAATTAAGAGTATAAGCACTCATAATAACCTTGGAGTGTAAATTAATATATATAGTTAGTAGAAAATTAATTATCCCAATGTGGTCCTATTCAATACACACAAAGTGTACTAGCACAGCGAGTCAGAACAATAGACGACACTATTTTCTGTTCCCCGTAACCAAGACAGGCCTAGTAAAATTCTGTACTACAGTCGTACCGATAGTTTGTCCATTTTCATCTAAATTATGAACCAAACTTATATTTTGTAATAACCTATAATCTAGTCTTCTATGTGCAAGTCGTACTCTATATACCATATTGAATACTGTAAAGAATAAAAGACAATCATGTAAAATATTAAAAAAATGATATTATATATACTACTCATTAAGATTATCATAAAATGAATAAATAATTTTATTAAAATTAAATTAAATACTAAAACTAAATAAAATCTATGATTTTTAGTATACAACACTGACAGTAACACATCCCATAATCCATCAAATCCACCTAGCATTGAATCCCAAAGCCAACATAACATCCTCTAAATATTTTCACTCCACCCGATCATAAGCCTTTGCCAGGTCAAGTTTCAAGGCCATGTAACCTCTTCTCCCTTTAGACTTTGTCCTAAGATAGTGGACTACTTCTTGAGCAATCAATATATTATCTGTGATTTTTCTACCTTTCACGAAGGCACATTGGTTCTCACTAATTACCTTAGGAAGCACTGACTTTAATCTGTTGGCAAGAGTTTTAGCCAAAATTTTGTATACCACATTACATAAAGAGAAAGGTCTGTATTGACTGACATTTTGGAGAGTTTTACCCTTCGGGATCAATACTATATTGGTGTGATTAATGCTTGTGAGCAATCTAGGTCAATTCTACTTTAGTATCTTGAAATCGATTATACTAATTAATTACTTAATGTACGTAAATTCAACACTTAAACAGAATTTGTAACTTGTTTTTGGGGCCACTAGACATCATAAATTTTTTTAATTTCTGGACATGAACTAAATTAGGTGATTCCCTACAATTCTAATAAAAATCACTTTTTTGATTTCTTAATTAAAATAGGTGATTTAAATGCCACAAAGCTAAAGAAAAATTATGCCTTGAACCAAACATTAAAATCCTTGAATTTGGCTTAGTTTAAAAAATCTGTTTGGGGCATCAACTAAGCTGCAATAAATTTGATTTTTGAATATGTGATAGATCCATATGTTCTCTAAAGTTCTTATGAAGGATACTTAGCTTAGTTCTTAAAACAATATTTGAATTTTAGCTCTCACAAGAAAGTGTGTTCAATCATCATTTTTAGGTCTGAATTTGTGATTTTTAGAATTAAAAATAGAGAGTGTAAAATTAATTTGGGAAATCAAATGAGTTTTAAAAGCCATGGGTTTTGGAAAAATTTGGATTATAATGTCTTCTAACTTTTCATGAAGAATACATTTTTGATTAACCATTAAAATAGGTGAAATAACCCTCATAAGAAAATGTGACAAAATATATTTACAGAGAGAGGTTTTTAGTCTACGATTTCGGAAATTGGGTTCGATATACCAAATAGTGAAAAAATTGCCTCATTTTTGATACATCAATAGAAAAATATACTAACTACAACTTTTGTGAAGAATTGAGAACAAACCTCTAAAGTAGGGTTTTAAGCTATGTAATAGAGCATAAAAAAAAATCATCACATTTTGAGAGAAAATCAATATCTCAAACTACACGTGCAAATCACTTCAAATAGATTTTAGATAAAAGGTAAGACAAAAATATAGCTCTGAACATAAAGCTTGACATTAGAAGATTTTTTTAGAAGTAATTATTATTTTTCAAAAATTAGATCTAGAAACATAAGAAATGCAAAAAAACTTAATCTAAGTTACTTGATCTTAGTTTTAGTAGTATGTATGGCATGGATCTACATATTGTTTATAGAAACCATATTAAACATATAATAATTAAACTCCAAAAACTTCACAAAGATCAATTTGCATGGGTCCTTCATCACAATCAAAGCACAAATAGCAATCCAAATCACAACAATCCTTAGTTTTTGTTCAAGCCCACTTTTGGCTAATTTTTATTTTTGTTTTTTATTTAATCTCTTAGAGATGATGGTGGGAGAATATTGTGAGACCCTGTTCTGTTTTTTTTATTTATATATTTGACGTGTTTCCTTCATTATATGAATAGCCTTGATGAATGATTTATGTTTTAAAGTTGTAGAACAACATGTGTAAATGTGTTTTACGCTTTCCTGGGTTTGGTTGAGACTCGTTTGGCTGGTGTTCAAGTTGAAAAACCTATTTTACGCTGAAAAATAGTTTTCCCAGCAATCCAGTCAACTGGACAGGAGGATCCAGTCGACTGGGGCGACAGAAGGTCCATCTAGTCTACTGGATAAGGCTGTTCAATCGACTGAGACATGATATTTTTGAGTTCTATAAATATCTGGAGGCTGGAGATGTTTTGAAAACATAACTTCTATGCTAAGTTTCATGTTTTCTCTACCTTCTCTCTATATTTGAGGGCCTGAGGCCTGATTTTTTGTTAGTTTGTTTACGGATCCTTACTGTACGTGCCATAAGATTCGCATCCATCCGGTCGGATTCTCATTTCGACGAAGTTCAATTTTTGAGACTTTGAGTTTTAACTCACCGAGGTAGGATTCTAGACTATATAGTTGTTAAATGGTGCTATATGTAATTATATGTGTTTTCACTAGGTAAAAAATATATTAAATGTTATTTTCATATTTAAACCTTGGTTTTTGGGTAAAAAGTATGTTTTGATGCCTTTCTTCATTTATTACATGATTCGGATGTGTTGATATCCATAGTTTTCATAAATGTGATTTTGAAAACGGAGATTTGTGAAAGTTATGAAAAACGTGTTTTTTTTTTTAGGTTTGGAGCTAATCCTCGAAGTTGAGTCTCAACTTTTAAAACGTTTATTGAAAGTATGTTTTTACATACTAGTTGATCTTCATGATTGATGGATTGAATCTCTTTTTATACATGTGATGTATAACTGTTCTACGGGTTTTCGTAGTTAAGCTACGGTTGATTTTAAATGATTTCCATATATGTACCGTGACAGTTGGTGCGTTGAGTTAGGCTTCTATTGTTACTCGATGGAAGTTTGAAAACGTACGCAGTGTAGGTGCTTTGTACTTTTAGGTTAATCCCCGTAAATTAAGCAGTGGGTGTTTTGTACCCTCGGGTTTTGGGCCCGTAAATTAAGCAGTTACGTTGTTGTGACTCCGTATAGAACTTGCCATTACCTAGCAAGCCTTAAGTGGTTAAGAACTAGGATATTGGGCAGGAATTTATAGTTGTTGCCTTTGTCCATGTGTGTGGCAGAGTCGGTACATATGAATCATTTTATCTTATTTTTCTCGGCTATATGGCCCAAGTGGAGAATACTGTTTTATTACTATTTTTCCCTTAACTGTGACATGATATTCGTACTGTTGATATGTATGGTTTTAAGGTTGAAAATGAGGTATTTTATGAAGTAAAATCTTTTTGAGGCTCGTTTTAGCCTGAGGAAAAACTTGTGATTTTGGAATGAAAACCCTTTTTAGCTCATATGGTTGAGTCTTTACGCTTATGATTGCATAATTTTCTTTACAACTTTCTAGTCTATTTCTATTGGGTTTCGACTCTCAGTGTAAAATTTTTGTACAAACCTTTTTCAAGTATAGGTGAACATAAGGAGTTGACCTAGATGCCCGTGGCAGCGGAAGACTTGCTGCAGTTTTTCTTGGTTTTGAGACATATAGTCTTACATGTGATGCCTATTTTTTAAGGCGAGTTTTACATGCCTTGAAGCGATATACTTATGCATGTATAGAACTGTATGTTTACTATTTATGATAGATAAACCTTGGGTACTCTTTTATCCAAATGTTATATAATTTAAGTTGATGATTTACCAACTAAAGATCTTATTTTCATAAACGGTGTATGTTGTGGGCTTTCACGTGACCCTGGTATTTGGCATTTAACAACTTGGTATCAAAGCTCTGGGTTCGAATACCTAAGTGCTATGAAAAAGAGGGTACATCACCTTGTGAGGATGTGCGTGTGCTTGGTTGCATGTGTTTAAGCGTTTTGTTAACATACGCATGATAGCCTGTTCAGCATAATAGTTGTGTATATGTGGGTATGGAGGTTGAACCTTTGGATTGATTAGTCTTGCCTTCGGGCGTTTGCATTAACAAATTTGGGAGTCAAGTTAGAGTCGCGTTTCGCGAACGTGATTTTTAGCAAGAAATCTAGGTAGATTATCCAATGTGACGCGTCATTCTTGTTGGTTCTCCTCGGTATGTGAGATGTGTTGACATAATCTTAAGTGGCGATGTGTTAGCATGCTTTTATGTGTTATGTCTTTTACGTTAGCAATAATATATTGTATGGAAGCATATCCTATTATGTTCCTTTCATATAGAATTATGTCCACGCGGGGTGGACGAGGCCGTGGTCGAGGCCGAAGGGATGTTTTAATCCCAGATATTAGGGATGCTAATGCACCCAAAGGACCTGTTGACGGAGTAGGTTTGTTGCGTGAGATGGAAGGCTCCATCCGGTAGCTGGCTGAGACCTATAGGGGAAGAGAGAGCGTACCTGAACCGAGGGCAATGGTTGCAATGCGCAAGTTCTGACGTCTAGACCCTCCTACCTTTTCTAGGGATCTTAATCCCACCGTAGCCATGAAATGGCTAGAGCTGGTTACCAGGATCTGAGACACACTTCAGATAGAGGAGGAGGAGGATGATCTGAGGGTTACTTTTGTTGCCTTCCAGTTGAGGGCGAGTGCTCACATATGGTGGAAGTTTACCAGAACTACAATAGGAGGTACTTAGGAGGCATTCACAAAGGTATTTCTGAAAAAATACTTTCTCACTACTTTGAGGGATCGTTACATAGAGAACTTTCTTTTCCTGACTCAGGAAACTATGATAGTAGTCGAGTATGAGGTTGAGTTTACTAGCCTATCCCGATTTGCATAGGAGATTGTGCCCACTGATGAATTTTAGGTGAAGAGATTCGAGATGAGTTTGAGACCTGCTATTTGAGATAGAGTGGCGGCATTCAAAATGCAGGTCTTCACTGAGTTAGTGGAGACTGCTATGAAAGTGGAGGACACCCTGAACGAAACGTGCAGGGACAAAGACAGTAGGAATCAGCAAGATGGGGAACGTGCACAAGGTCAGGGGCGTAGGGAGAACAAGCGCCGAAGGGTGGCTGGTTCGATTTCTTATCTAGCTAGGTTGTATCAATCGCAGTTTTCTACACCCGTGTCTTCCGTGGTCTCAACGGGAAGGTCGGATCAGAGAGAGCTTATTTGTCATAGATGTAAACGGCCAAGGCATCGTGCAGTAGAATGCCAGAGTCTAGCACCTGTACAGACACAGACACAGTCGTAGTCGAAGGCTCAGGGGAAGGAGCCAATTGTATGTTTTGAGTGTAGCTAATCTGGGCACATCTATAGGAACTGCCCAGATGAGGGAGTATGCAAAGTACAGCTAGAGCACCTGTTGCACCATCCGTCCAGGGACGACAGTCATCTAGATTTGCAAAAGGGGGCACCTCAGTACAATCGGGCAGATAGTCTACAGTCCAGGGCCACAGTGGACAGGCTAGAGCATACGTTCTTGCAGACCCCAGTCCATCCAGAGCACCAGTCGTGCCGATGTTGCTGCTACCACATCCATGGTCAGAGGTACTCTCCTAGTCTATAGATCATGGGCTAGTGTTCTTATCGACACGGGAGCATCGTATTCGTTTATTTCTTCAGCTTTTGCATCTGTATTGGGGTTAAAAATAGACTTGTTGGGTAGTACATTGAGCGTGGAGACCCCAGTCAGTGGGAATGTGGTGTTGAGTCATGTCTGTAGAGCCTATGAGTTGGAGGTTGTCGATTGTTGTTTAGAGTTTGACTTTATCATTCTAGACATGACCACGTTTGATGTCATCTTAATGATGGATTGGCTGACCACCTATTGTTGTGGCTTTTGAATTTGGGGGTTAAAAATGAAAAAATTCAAAAATATTTTGAAAAATATTTTAAACACCTTGAAAATTAAATTTTGAAAATTTCTTTTGTTGAAAATAGAGTCGCCAGTTAGTTTTTGAGAAAAACTAAGAAAAATAAAATTGGCTACTGGCCTTGAAAACGTTAATCAGAGAAAAAAAAGTTCGGGGGCTAATATACGAATCAGAAAAGGTGTTAGGTATCCCGTTCGCCCAATCGTAAGGTTTGCCTCTACTAATCATTATTGGTTCTTTAATATAATTTTTTAAATGCATGCAAATAAAGAAATGGGGGTGAAGAGAGAACATTTAAAATCAAGTATATAAAATATATAAAATATGTACATAACACTCTAAAATAAATAAGTGTCAAAAGAAAAATCTTAAATCCTATAATATGCAATTTCTATCTAAATGATACATGAAGCATACGTGCATGTAATATTGTCAAAAATGACTTAAACTATCATAATATGTAAAATAATAAAATATGTTATAAGCTACCAAAACTACCTAAATATGGATTTGTTATAAAAGAAAAAAAATCAAACTATACTAAACATGCTTTCAAATAAAAAAAACTAAAATTTACGTTTTATCAAAATTAACTAGATTAACCTCAACATGATGAATTAATAAAGAAATAAGAAATATAAAATAAGAAATGCATAAAAGAAAAAATGCTATATTAAAAAAAAGCATACTTAACAAAGAAATTTAAAATAAAAATTTTGTAATAAAAGAGAATTTAAAGATTTAAAAGAAAAGAAAATAATTTAACAAGATGTGAATGGTAGAAAATGCTATTAAGAAGAAAATCTAATTATTTACATAAAAAATAAAAATAATAAAAATAAAAGAACATTAAAAGATATTTTCATATTTTTGATGCTTTTGTTGTTAAAAGAAGAAAAAAAATATTATGAGAGACAAGTTAATAAAATTTAGTTATTAACATTTAAAAGAGAATAAAAGAGAAAAAAATAGAAGAAAACAAAATAATAATAGAGTATTTTTAAGAGAGAAAATTATGAACTACTTAAATATGAAAATTAGTTTAAAAATATTTTTGTGATTTTTGAGTTTGATGAAAATAGAGAATGAGGATAAAAAAAAATAAAACTATAAAAAAATAAAAATAAAATTTTATAAGTACAAATATTAGGAGAAAAAGAATGCTAAATATAATTTTATGAAAAAACTAAAACTAATAAAAATAAAAAAAAGAAATTACGTTAATGAAAGAAAAACTAAAAAAATAAAGAAATGCTAATAATTAGATTTTCTTCAAGTAGTTGGGTCGACATAAAAGTTCTGAGGTATCGACTCAATTCTGCGTTTTTTCTTCCAACGATTTGGGTCGACACAAATGGCTCTGGTGTCGACTCGTCTGAAACTTTGAGCAACGGAGGACCAATTTTGTGTTGACCAATTTTGCAGGTGGCCTCGGTAGATTTGTGTCGACAGAGAATCTTCTGGGGTCGACACCAAAATTCTGCAGGCAGTCTCGGTTGATTTGTGTCGACTCGTTTTCCATTTGGGTCGATCCATCCTGTCTCAAAT
>JAOTRH010109524.1:0-15415 GCA_034768845.1 Heliamphora exappendiculata | reverse complement strand
AGTAGTATCTTTACTATTATTCTGTGTGTGTGAGTGTAAGGATGTAATAGTGTGCCTTAACTTTTTATTATAAATAAAAGTACTCGCCTATCCTTTCGGGTACGACTTTCCATTACGGTTAACAAAATCTATCATAATCGTAGTACCCCAATCTAGGCATGTGGTCTACCCACATTCCCCGTTTTCTGTACAAAAACATGACACAATCCAGGTAACATATGTCGTAGTTATCAAGTCAAAAATCTAATTGTGAATCTAAGTCCTCCATTTGCAAATCATGAATATGTCGTAGTTATCAAGTCAAAAATCTAATTATGAATCTAAGTCCTCCATTTGCAAATCATGAATTGAATCGGATCACATTGGAGCGAATAGAGAATCATAAAATGCATCATATACCATAAAAAATAATACTAGAACAATTTATGAAAGAAAATAAAATAAATTGGTTTCAACACAGATTATATAATTTTTATACAAGAACATAAGCTCACAATTCCTCATCTATCTGAGAATACTTTTATCTTCATCACAAGAGAGGTGTAGCAACCTAAACTAACCAATAATTTATTTATTTTATTTTGAGATTTAATTATGTCATTCCACATGGTTCTTACTCGTGGGGAGTTATCAAGGTTGTTTGGGACCTTGAAACTTGGCGAAATTGGGCACAGGGGAGTGGTGATCGCAGCTGAAAATTTTCTGATTGGGGCCAGGCCAGCACTAGAGTACAGCAGTCTCATTAGTCTATTTTTATGCTTCATGTAAGTGTTTAATTTGATATGAAAATGGCATGTTGAATTAAGTAGAATTTTATGAATAAATGCATGAATTAGAGTTTTATGGAGAATTTGGGAGAACTTACATATATTGATCTAATTATGAAATTGGATATATGCAAACATGAATCGTTAAAATGGATACTTAAACTAAAATGATAGAAAACCTTGTGAGAAAGGAATATTGAAATTTAAATTGGATATTTGATGTGACTAATGGAATTAAATTGAATATGATACATTAGGTTAAAAACATACTTAGGTGCAAGTTGATTTTTGAATGGGTATGTTTTACAATGATTGACTTGATGTGATCAATAGGCTGGGTGTGCTGCATTTTATTTTAAATGATTGGGGTTGTGTCACAAGAAATAAGCAAGATACGAGTTACAATCGACGAAAGACTGTAAACCCAGAAGGGGTAGGTCACTTGGTTGGGTAAGAAGCCCATAAAAGGCGAATGTTTTGAGACTTGTGATTTGCAAAGCCGTGCGTATTAGGGTGTGAACAACCCAAGACTAAAATGACTGAAAAATGGGAATCGAATTAAGAATCGTGTGTGTGTTTGGTATGTTATAATACACTTGCTGTTAAAAGAAATGGAACATTTGGGGGGAAAACAAATATTTTAGAAATACCGAACAAGGCATAGTAGATGTATTAGTTGATGTATCACAGGCCTCAAAATGCATCTCATTGAAGCCCTCGTTTGGCAAACCAACTTAAAGCTGGCTTTTTGGCTTTTTGGCTTAAAGCCCAAAAGGCCAAAAAGTCTCGTTTTCCAACCCCCAAGTTTTACCCTATTGGCTTTTTAGTTTTTCTGATAACAAATTCCAATTTTATCCTTGGGCTTTTTGGCTTTTTTGTTTGGCAAAATCCCATTTAGGCTTAAGAGCAATCTTAGAATTTCACATCCAGCTTATTTAGTTTTTTGGTGGTTTAAAAGTCACTAGTTTTCCAATCAAACAAACTTTTGATTTTTTAACTTAAAGTGGCTTAAAGCCAAAAAGCCAACTTAAAGCCAAGTTGCCAAACGAACACTGAGTGTTATCTATTCGCATGTCTTCCTATTGGGCCATTATGTTACATGGACTATTCTAAATTTATAAAGTTCCTGTGTCGGACACTCGACACTTAAATAAGAGTGTAGAATGTTTTTTCGATGGTTTTAATTAGACATTTACCTAGAAGCATATTTAGTAATTCGAATTAACTATAAATTAGGAATAAATTCTTATACTATGCATGAAATACTTAATAGAATCTTGTAAACAATATTTATCCTAAAAAATAAATGAAATATATTAAAGAATCTAAATATTTTACCATGTTCCACTGAACTTAACATTAGAATTAGATGAATCTGACACTTAAAACACATACCCACACTTAACACCGTACCCGAGTCCACGTAACATAGTTAGCCGCTGTGATTATATCTAACATTTCAAATGTTAATGCAAAACCGAGAGCTTGAGGATGTCGGCAAGCTTTTTTTTTTTTTTTGTATCTTGTCACATGTGGACCAAATGCTACTACTTTGAGACATGGTGTTTTGTAAGGCCTTAAGACCAAACTTCAAATAATTTGGAACATACATAATGTGGATCAGAAGCATAATAAGGAAACATGTAAAATTGTTTAGTATCATGCTTGGAAGTTATGTAATTAAGTTGGAAGTTATGTAATTAAGTTCCTAAATAAATGTTATGCAATAGAGTTTATTGTAAACTTGTAATCATCTTGAATCATACAATGGATTGGTGGGATATTTATGAGAAGTATGGAGATGTGGTCATGGAGCCAATTTTTACTTGTAATCATGCATTGGGACTTAAAACTCATTTTGAGTATTGAATCTTGGGCCCTAGTTTAGACATGTTTGAGAACTTACGATCTGATTTTTTTAGGTGCAACATCCCACTGGAACACAGCCGACCAAGAGGTAAATTGGTTAAGGACTCCACATTTCAAACCTCTTTCGAGACTTGCAGCATTGCACCACCAGTCTCCTTTGTGCTCGAGAGGTCACTTTCCATACCTGTTCTTAACTCTTTTGAGCGTCAGAGTGGTCCTTGCACTGGAGCAGTTCTTCGATGTTCTTGTGTCATGTTTTCATAGTTTCCATTGTGCTCGAGAGGTCACTTTTCATACATGTTCTTAACTCTTATGAGTGTCGGAATGGTCCTTGCGCTGGAGGAGTTCTTCGAGATTCTTGTGTGATGTTTTCATAGTTCACATTGTGCTTGAGAGATCACTTTCCATACCTGTTCTTAACTCTTTTAAGCATCGGAGTGGTCCTTGCACTAGAACAGTTATTTGAGGTTCTTGTGTGATGTTTTGATGTTTTCATAACTTGGAACTTGGGCTAGGGGTTTCGGTTTCCTTTTATTGACCATAAATAAATATCCTTGTTCCACTTGTCCTTGTTTACCGTGACCTTGATGTTGTTCACTTTCCCACCCCCAGCAACATCTACTATACCAATCTTTTGTCCTTAATGATCAAAATCCGGGCGTGACAAGATGTGTCCAAATCCCACAAACCTAATATTCCTTACAACTTTAGTATATACTTTTCAAAAAATGGATCAAGAAACAAGTTCTCATTTATAAAGTGACCAAGGCGAAAGGGAGCTCTTTTTTCTAAGCCAGGCGAGGCGGGAAGTGTACAATGGGAAGTCCCCAGCAGAGGAAAGGGTTGTAGGCCGCATTTTGCTTCTAATCTAGAGAGGGGCGCTGAAATCATTCTTATTGGGTTGTCCGTGGCCACTAGTATAGATGAATAAAGGCAGGCCTCTTGAATGGGACCTATTCTGTTAATAGGCAAGAGGAAAAGATAAGAAGAAAAACAAATCAAGAAATTAAATCTATTTCTTTAATCTCCCTCATTTTTCTTTCCCTTCATAAATCAACAATGTGAACAGTCTTAAAATAGTATAATAAGAAGAGAAAATGGAAGATACACCCTTTAGTTTAAACATAAAACACATATTAATGTGTCATAGAACCGCTAAGTACAACTAATCTAACACCTACCATATTAAACTTTTCTGTTCCTCCAAAACAATAATAGACAATTCATGGGTACAAGTTACTTTAGCCTTAAATATCATAAATTAGCTTTTTCAATTAAAAAGAGAATGGTTAAGATCCTGTCAAATCAGAGTCATCCTAAGAAGTCCTTTAATCGCCATATGATCAATGAAGAACAATTCGAGATCTACTCGAGAATGAGATGAATCATCCATTGTGAATTGAACCATGAATCATGACATTCATCATTGATCATATCCCAAAATAGATTCACCCACATTTTTTCCAATTTATGCGTCAATCGCAAATTCTCAATAATTAAATAACTACACTTTCTCTTATTGGCATTTATCATAATTGCAAGTTCGTACACAATGTTTAAAGGCTTTGTTGGAGAAGGGGGCTAGCTATTGTAAGAAGAGAAAGCATAGAAAATGCAAATTTCCAGTAGTGGTGTAAAATCTTTATAAAAGGGGGAAAAAAAGTACCAGCAAAAATAAATTTAAAAAAAAAGTATTTCTCGGTAACAAAGAATAGGTGATTTAGTCATTTAGGTTCTTCTCTTCATCTCTCTTCTTCTTTTACTTTCTCAGGTTCCCTGGTTAAGTTAAGATTTTTCTTTGCTCTGAACTCAAGTTTCTTTTGTTTAAAAAAAGGCAAATATAATAACAAAAGAATTAGAAATGGCCATATTGGACATTCTAAACAAATGTTGAAACAGCCATTGTTTTAGTGCGGTTAGTAGTGTTTAGGTGTGTGAGTGCTTGGTGGAAGCATTGGAATTTTTCTATTCCACAAATGTTTTGTTTCGGTTTCTAAGGAAATACACATTTTTGGTCATTTCGACAGAAATCAAACGAAACAAAACTTTGTTCCTTGATTAAAACATAAATGAACAATTCAATTAGATGGGGATATCAAATTGTGCACTAACAATAATTGAGAAGTGAACCACGACAACATCTTCCATTGCCGCATCAACCACCAAACACAAGGTAGAAAATGATGGCAAAGGCATCTAGCGTTACATACCTTGTAATATTGAACGGCTCTATTCAGATCACCCGACTGCATGAAAAGACCGGCCAGATTTGACCATGCAACAGCAAAAGTTGGTTGGATTCGTAGAGCCTCAACATAGCAACTGTATGCCTGCACAAAAGTTAAGATGCTGACATTTTGCAGTCTTGGACATGGAGGTGACAACAAGACCAACCATCTGAGCCATGGCTTCTAGGTAACGTGGCATCTGTAGAAACTGTGATTCAGAGAACTGCGACTCAGACACAGTCCCACATGCGTTATGTCAATTAGTAACTAAAAGGGAAAAGTAAGAAAAGACTACAGAAAATGGACTGCAAGGCATTAAAGCACCCAAACAAAAGGGGTATCAGATCATATCAGAAATCTATTACAATACACCACGAAATATTAACTTCACCCATAAAAGACTAGACCAACCGACAATGTGTTGTGAACCCAGATAGGAGGCGTGCTAAACCACTTTTCTTTGTCTAATTACATATGCCCAATATTCTACCCATTCCACAGTCAGTAACATGTACCCCACTACAGTACATGGATATTAATTTAGCCCTCAAAACATAGTCATCTGCAGCAGAAATTCAAAATTTCCAAGTGTAATATTGTGTTAACTAGAAAAGGAGATAAATTAATAATCCCTCAAAGACTTGTTAGTCATTACTACACAAAAACTGATTCACCAATAAACTGATCTCAGCCTCAAGTTGTAGCAGCTGCAGAAAGCAGACACTTTACTTGCACCCTTCAATATAAAAGTCCTATAGCCCAGGTATTACTATTTTTAGCCGATCTGTCTATCTGAAAGCAAATAGGTTATAAACAATAGACTGCATTTTGCAAACTGGGACTTACTTCTTGCACCAACCCTTGTGCTTTCATCAAGTTCCCAAGGTTGCTATGAGCATCAACCTGTACCGATGAACTGCATTAGATTAACAAGGAAAGTTCTGCGAAACCAGAACATTATAGCACTCCATTTGGGTTTCTGTGAGAGAAAATCTTTAAAAACTAGATAATTAAAAAATAACATTTGGTACAAGAGAGGAAATCTTCAAAAACAAGATACTTAAAAAAATAGCATTTGGGACATAATTTCGCGTATAAATGTTTATTTTCAATCAGTCAACAGACCACCATGGGTACCATTAAACAGGAGGAAAACAGGACGCTTAATATGATTTACCAAAACAGGGTTCAATGCAAGCGCCTTGCGACAACATTGCGCTGCCTCGTTAAGTCTTCCTTTCCGCATGTACGCACTGGCCAAGTTTGACCAAGCATCACTGAAATTTGGTCGAAGCTAACAAGAAGTAGAAAGAAACATGAATGGAGAACTCAAACAAAGATGTTATAAAAGATAATAGTAAATAAACAAATAGTGCGACTATTGAGCAGAAATAATGAGGATGATACGTTATTAAGTCACAAAACTAAAAAAGCATATGAAGGATTTTAGATGCAAAACTTGACATGGTTAACTGAAAAGTAACAAAACTGGAGATTAACACTATGAAGTACCAAAACAAAAAGATTTAATAAAATCAAAAGGGGAAAAATTGCCGGCTCAGTTCAACAGAGGTTGGAAACAAATAGCCACTTTGAAGCGGGCAGCTACAAGGCCTAATAAGCACACATACGAAGATGGTGGACATCAGCCTTCTACAAGCCTTAAGAAACATATATGCAAACCAGTACATGCATACGACCCACGTATGCGAACCAGTACATGAATACAACCAGGAATCGATTAAGAAATATGACGTGTGATAGTGTAACATCCATATGGAAAATTCTAGAAGAATAGGAAACAAGTAATGGAAGAATGGGCACACGGCTGCCATTTACATTATAGATGTGAATAATTGGGCACATATCAATGCAAAATTTCTTGTGAATGGTCATCACAAGCAAGGCAACGCAATTTTTGAAGTTATCAATTTGGTTACACGACAAGAGATCGATGATACGGAAACTACTCACAGGCGTATCATCAGTAAAAATCAATACATATCACGTATCAATACAATATCACTTTGTCTCGTTCGATATGCCCAATACTGGCACTGTTACAACAATAACTCACTTGAAGACAAAAAATATGTCAAACCACTTTTTCACATTTCAATGCGGATCGTAAACGACATAAAGGATCATTTTTTTAACTTTATTAATTATTGTATTTTATTATATTATATCCAGTTTCCTTATGGTATTATATTTCTTTATTTATTAGTTTTCTTGTAATATTAGGTTTCTTTATTTTTTAAGATTCGGATAAGAATTAGCTAGGATATTTTTTACATGATTGTTATCCATTATGCTTTACGAGTGATATCCCACCACTCGTAAAGCACGTTCGACCTCGAACAACGTTGTTTGCCAAAACCTTAGCAAAAAATAAACACTTCCGTTGTCATTGATTGGAAACACCACCACCCAAAACCAGTTGCGCAGCCACCATCAAACCAGCCATAGCCACCATCACGCAACCACCACTCCCACCACTCGTCATGCCATCGCCAACCATTATCACATGTCGTCCTTGCATAGTTGGTGATCGCCCCAAGCTAGATCCGTGCCCATCACCACTTTCAAGTTTTATAGACCTTGTTCACAGTCTTAAGATCAAGATTATAGATGAAACAAGACGAACTTGACACAGCAGCCAATTCAAAACACTTGATTATTTGCCATGGCACAAACTCGAAATCGTGTTCTTTTTCTCAGTGAACGAAAATGATGCGGACCGTAAAAGACAAAGCCTAAATTTATAAATTTTTATTAATTATTGTAATTTATAATTTTATATTCAATTTTCTTATAGTATTAAATTTCTTTATTTATTAAGATTGAGATAAGTATTAGTTAGGATATTTGTGATATAATTATTAGTCATTATCATAAGTTATTAGCATATAAATAAGGTATTTGATATTATAATCGAAATAGTTGATTAGTGAAAAAATGAGTTTAAGGTTGTGGCCTTGAGTTAGGGTTTTGACCCTTTTGTGCTACCTTTCTCCCATCTATTGTCCTTTCTGGTCTTGCATCACACTTTCTTCCATTCTATCCTCTCACATGACATTTTCCCTTTTTAAAGAGTTTTAATCTCCATTGCTATGGCATTTGTATCATCGAACCAACAAATATTAGATTTGTCTGCTTTATTTTCACGAGTTATTTATTCTGCTAATATTTATTATGTCCTAAATAGTGTTATTCTCATACCATACAAACATCAATTTATTTATCTTATAAAATTCAATATTAATTTACAAAATATATTTTAAGTGCCAAAATATTGACTAAAAATCACTACAAATATTATGTGTTATGTATAATGTTACAACATGATTATCAACTAGGCTTATGGCATTTTCTAGTGCTTGACAAAAATTGCTAAGTCCAATTTCTAATTCTCTCTACGCATTGACCGATACTCATTACATGCGGCCATGATAGTTACTCTGACTAGTATCGCAATTTAAAACCCTGATCACATTGTTCGGTAGGTCAAGCACTTGGCTCCACATCAAAAATTATGGGTCTTAGAGTTCTACTGTAGCTTAACATCCCAAAGAAAGAAAAAAGTGAATCCCAATATTCAAAGAACAAGTGATGGCGTGACCAGTTAGAGAGCCGTTATCCAATTTGAAAGCCTTGCGTCAAGCGCAAGGGTCCGACGCGAGTGAACAACATTTTTGGTCCAATAAGTATTGTTGGTAGTTATTTTAATTTATTAGGAGTTATTTAAGTTATTATTGAGGATATTTTATTATTTTCTTTTATATGAGAGTTTGTCTCTACATAAGATGGCTATCCATTTAATCATCAACAATTGATTAATAATATTATGTTTGAGAATTAGGGTTGTGGGTTTTGTGTGTTCCCTCTCTTCCTTTCTTCTTCTTTTGGTTTAGTATCAATTGGTATCAGAGGCAAAAGATTTCTTTTTCTCTCTCTCTTCCAATTCAAACAATCTCACTAGAACCCTATATTCATAGCAACCATCATCACCGACATCAGTCCTTCAGGTCGTCAAACACCAATGCAAGCCCATTCCTCCAAATTTGCAAACATAGCAGCCATCCCTCTCGCCATCGTCATCTAACCTTGGCGCAACCAACCACCATCGCTGACGAGTTTTGCTACTGTCTTTCGCCGCCTCAACCATGAACCCTCTTCTCTCTCCATCCTCATAGTTGACAAGGCTTCGTCGGCCCTCCTCATCGAAACCCTAGCAAACCTCCTCCCCTTCTCTCCCTTCCTCCTCATCGTGTTTGGGAGCCGCCACAAGAAACCTAGAAGCCCTCTTTGCCTCGTGCTAGTTGCGAGGAAGAAGACTCAAGTTTCAATCACATTCTAAACCTTTGCCCCGACCCAATTTGTTTATATGGCCAATATCTTTAAACCACATTTAAACCAGCCCAAAGAAAAAAAGAACATTATCTTCTTAACCTGGCCTCCCCAAGCTCATTAATCACTTAAACCAGCCCACCTCACTAATATCATTATAAGCTTACAACCCACTTCATTACCCACTAAATTCCCACCAACCTAGCCCAGCCACTCACTGCCACTAATTTACTGAATTAGCCCATTCCCTCTTTATACCTACTCCACCCACCACAAACCAAACCCCAGTTCCACAAAAAGAAAAAACAACCAAACAAAACCCTTTCTTCTGCACCCACAATCATGCATACTAATGCCAAATTGAATTCCAAATTTGAGAGCCTAGATCAAAATGTGCACGAGCTGAAAAGAAACCAAAAGCAAACAACATAAGTTATAGCACAAATTCGAGCCACAATAGAATAAAATGGTTGCCAACTTTTCAAAGATACAGAAAAGAAAGAGGTTACAATTTGTAGAACTTCAGGCGCTCAGCCACTGTAACCTTTTGTCCACCAACGTATGACAAAGGATCCATGCTTGACTACAGTAGATGGAGGTGCCAAGCTAGAAGTTTCAAAGTTCAATGGAGATCATGATCCAAAGGTATTATTCGATTGGTTGCAGAGTTGTTTAGAGAGTTTCTTTCATTGGTATCAAATGACTGAGAAAAGAAAGTTGCTTTCTGCCGAAACAAAATTGAAGGGTATAGATAGAATTTGGTGGACTAAGTATCAACAATAGTACTATACAACTATTCGTACATGGACAGATATAGAGGTTGCAATGAAATGTTATTTTGTTCTTCCAAGTTACAAATAACGAACTCATCTGCAGTTTACTCAGTTAATACAGGGAAGCAAGACAATTAAAGAATATACCAAATTGTTCTATAATTTGGCTATTAGATCAGAGTTCCCATGGAATGAAGATGTCATAATCTCAATGTAGCGTCAGGGCCTCTATGTATCGTCATGGGTTGACTTCACAAATTTATATAGCTTAGTTGTTAGCAGATTGTATATCATGGCAGATGCAGTCCAAGTAGTCGTTTAGATGGAAGAAGAGATCAAGAAAAAGGCTCAAGCGTGATCAGCAGCTGAATCTTTTACAAGGAGTGAGGAATTTTGCAGATCCCATTCGTAGCAAGTTCTCCAAGCGCCATTCTCATACTACTATCACTCCATTCCCGACTACATTTGACGGTAAGGGCTTTAATTGTCAAGGTTTTAGACATCATTTTATGGAGTATCCTCTTAAGAATTAATGTCTTCACAAATCTGTTGACATACTGGAGAATGAGAAAATTGCATGGACAAAAGAATTTGCAAAACCTAAGTTTGACCATTAGATTGTTGAGTGCATTGATCTTCTTAATTCCGCTTCTGAGGAGGTGACACTATTGGCATTATTGACCGTGAGCATCCCATTCCCTTCCAAATCATTCTTTTACCAGTTGTTCTTGGAACTATTACGACTCATGGATTCCCCATCTATATCCAATCCTGACAAGACTAGAAGCAAATCGCTTCCAACTTAGTTTGTAGTCATAGTCTTTTAGCTTATGTAGTGGTTGGCCTACCTACGCACTGCCAGAATGCCTCATTGGTTTGGAACGAAGCCAAGCCGATGCATACAATAGGCGAAGGAAAGACCCCTATTTCATAGCGCCTAGGGAACAAAGTGTGATCGAAGATTAGAGAGGAGAGGTGGAAGAAAAGGCCAAAGAAGTTCGAGGCTACTCGAATTCTACCACAACCATATTTGCTCTTTGGTGATTGACACTAAGAGTTGCTCTTGAAAGGTTGAGCCACATTCGAAGCCTTGTCATGTAGCAAGGATCACCAACACCAAAGTTGATAAGCAAGGCCTCGTGACATTCACTATTAGCAAGCTCAAAGAGACGGTAGCGTGTGATGCGCTGCCTATAAAGCTTTGTCATATTTTCTTTGGACGCACATAAATATAAGATCGTGATATCGAGCGTGTCGGGCGTGCCAACACTTACTCCATCATTGATGGAAAAACGAAGTAAACCCTTGTGCCACTCATTCACATACCGTCAAATTGAAGAACTCTTTGTCGGTTCAACATGTTCCCACTTCCAATGGTATCCTTGGTCGTACTCTTAATTTGCCGTAGCCCAACTCTTTTTAGAGAATAAAAATTCATGACCTAGTCATTGATTGGTTAGAGAGAACCTATCCAATTTGGAAGCATCAAGTAAAGCCCAAGAGCCCGACTCAAGTGAACAACAACGTTTGGTCCATTAAGTGTCCTTGGTAGTTATTTAAGTTATTAGAAGTTATTTATGAGTTATTTAAGCAATTATTCAAGATACTTTATCATTTCCTTTAATGTTAGGGTTTGCTTATAAATAAGGTGGCCATCCATGTAATCACTAACTTCCAATTTATAATATTGTGTGTTCGAGAATTCGAGTTGTGGCCCTTGTATTCCTTCTCTTCCCTTTTTCTTCTTTTGGTCTAGCATCAACATGTTAATAAGTTCCACAACTACTCACTTCAAATGGGTCAAAGTACCCAAACAAACAAACTTTTCCAGTCACGTACACTTCTGAAAGATTTCATTTGCAAGTACTAAAACACATAAAAATTTGTTGTACCCAATGCCCAAGGATCCCCCACTTATACTTGGGTTTGAAAGAGGTGATCGCAGCAGCCTTCCACCACATTTTGTGGAGGCAAGCAAATTCCTAGTGAACTGAAGCTGCAGCACAAGGCTAAGGGTGAGTATCACTTTCATTGTGCCAGGTCATAAATTTTGTTATGGCATTTAAATAGCACTTCTCAAATTTCACTAAATCCTAGTTTGAGTAATGGACAAAGGGTGCTTCTTGAATAGAACTGGGGCCTTGGGGTGGATTGTTGTGGTGGCTAGGGTGAATCATCCTTCAAGTTTGGACACCTGGGCATGGATAAACCTACGGGGACTACCCCCACATCCTCTATCAATAAACTTGAAGCTCCTATTAGTCAAGCATCGGAGAAGATTTTCTCCAAAAAAGAGGGAGTCCAGAGAGCACAGAATTTGGAGCTGAGTAGTGATTCCTATCCAAGTTGTCTAAGAGGAACCTCGTATGCAGTACGGGGCAATCCCTCCGTGTTAAAAAGTTTCCCTTAGCAAAGCTGAAGTGGAAGGCCTTATAAACGGTATTGATGTGACTTAGCACCCATCCCCAAAATGGGTGCTAAGTCATTTTGGGGAGTGACTTGGCCCATAGAAGAAATAATCTGGACAGACCGGTTGAAAGTGGGCCAACTATAGCAGTGAAAGCTGCATTTAGGAGTGATTATTTATTGGAGTGGTAATAGGAAGATGGAATCTAATGATAACATGACAGCCGATGAGCCAAAACCCAAAAGGAGCAGTGGTGGACCACATAAGGTTCTGTAGGTAAAGAAGTAACCCCCTCAAACTATAAATATTAGACTGTTAACTACAATTGTGAAGAGTTTTCATATGTGCCCCCTCTGAAATACATATGTGCCCCCTAAATTTATAGAGAACCCCTCTTTTCTTCCCATAATTCCAACAAAATCCCTGCAATTTTCCCTGTTAAATACGTACTTAATAGAAAATTCGTTTTATATTTAGCATTTTCTTTCTCACTCCCTCATTTATTTCTCTACTAGGCCACATTATTTGATGGTGTGTGTAGGGTGCCTTAATTAATATAGAGTTTTGAATTAATTAGAGTTTACTTATTTTCCCCTCATTTATGGGAAAATGTGTATCATGAATAGATACCATTTATTCAACAAGTGATCTTCAATTTTTATCATTGGATATTGAAACTCCTGTAAAAATTGAGGAATGAGACTTAAGAATGTTAGCTCAACCACCATTTTCATAAAATTTAATTGCAAAATCATATAAGCATTGGTGATTGTATAGAAACAATACATGTATGTCTTCATATTTTTCAATTATATGTATATTACAATTTAGAAGGGTGTTAATGTGACATTTGTCCTATATGGAAATTTGAAAAGTTGAGATTTTTTTAATCTAATAGTTGAGACTTGAGAAAGAGTGGAGGGAGTAATGGGAGAGAAAAGGTAAAACTGAAAAGGTGTGAAATACGATTACTCTTTTCGGATTTTAGAATGAGTGAACCCTGCCAATAATGAGTTTTTCAAATTGTGATTACAATGATTTAATACCCTTAATTATTGTTCACAACTAATATTTGAATCCTAAGAAGCACGGACACTTTTATGAAAGAAACGTATAGTGTCGTGTCATGTCGTGCCTGGAACGATATTTTCTGAACACTCTCTAAAGACTCTTCTTAAACGTGTCTTAATTAAAAATATAAATTTATAATATCAGACACTTTTCTAGTATTTCACAGACATTTCACGGACGCTTCAATTTTTCCAGCATTTCTAGTATAAACTTATGCTCACGAAATATATTTTCGAACATTTATAAGATGAATATTAGACTTCTAATTTAAGTGGTGATATTTTGTATATTTTCATTTCCATTGAACAAATTATTCATATATTTGGTATATAATGAATATTAAAAATATATATATAAATTTCTAACGTGTCTCAAACATGTGTCCTGTATTATTTGAAAATAGATATGTCAGCATATTCGTGTCATGTCACGTGTCCGTGTCCATACTACTTTGTACACATACAAACACACACACACACATCAAAATAGAAAATTTTTATAAATGAAAACGAAAAATTCCCCTCTATATATACTTCTCTTAAATGCAAATAAACAAAACGAAAAATTTCAAAAAACAACGGAGACATTTCTCATTTTCGTATTACTAAGATGCATCTCTATTTTTTACCATAAATGAGACTGAGGTGTCCCAATTTTTTGCTTCGTAATTTTATAATCAATATAGATCTTGTTTGTCAATGAGTAGTTTCACAAATATAAATTTATCAAAAACATATGTATACCATGAGAGTTATGACATTTTAAATTTTGAAACACAAAAAAAAAAAATTGTCACGTCCCCACTTGGGTGATATTAATTACAATCCAACACTTCTTTCCACCCCCCGTGTGAGACCCAGACCCGTCTTTTTTTGAGACTTATATGTATATATGATGTGTTTTGCATACATATGTCTACGGTGTATGATTTACTCGTTTTGATGCATATTTATGTTTATCTGATCATGCGGAGTTGGTTCCCAAGATTGTAGGGAATTGCCGTGCGAATTTCGAAAATTCAAAAAAAAAAATATTTTGGAGACTTATAAATATCGAAACTTAGATATTTTCTAAAAATATATTTTGAAAACTTAACTTCTAAATTTTCTCTCAATTCTCTCTAACTTCTCGGAGGCCCGGGGCTTGGTTTTTAATAAACCAACCACTGATCCTTGGTATCGACATCAAGGGCTTTGCATCCAAATAGTCAAAATTTGATTCCAACGAAACTCGATTTTGCACGTGGATCGAGGCATCGGGTTTTTGACCCAACAAGGTAGGATTTCAGATTCTACTGTTGTATAAGGGATATATATGTAATCTTATGATGTTTTACCGTTTAATAACGCATGAAAAGATGATTTGCGTTTTAGATCCAGTTTTGGGTTTTAATCGTTTTCGGCATTCGGGTGGATAAAACCGTGTTTTGAGGGTTTTTTTTGCGGTTTTATGGGAAGCTTGGGCATACATATCCTTGTGGGTATCATATACAGAAGTTTGGAGGTTTGTTTTGAGGTTTAGAAGCAAAAAATCAGAGAACCCGTAGCCAAAAACATTTTCTGGGCTGATTCAGTTGACTGAACCCATAAGTTCAGTCGACTAGATCATCTTTTGGTGAGTTCAGTCAACTGAACATGGGAGGTCAGTCGATTGAAGTTCTTTCAGTTTTGGTTCCCTTTTTCCAGTGCCTATTTCAATCGACTGGGGGCTTGGGCCAATCGACTGAACTCATGTGAGGGCTGAGGGTGTTGTTTTGGTGGTTCGGTGGTTAGGTTTTTGGCTTCCCTCACCTTTCTCAGATGGTTTTAAAGGCGATAGATTTGTGAAATCTCGCTTTGTGGAGATTGATTTTCAAATGGTTGGTTTGGGAAATGAGTGTTTATGAAAACTTTTGGAAAACGTGTTTATTGAAGGTTTGGAGCTAGCCCGTGGGGTTGAGTCTCAACTTCT
>JAOTRH010109513.1:0-15415 GCA_034768845.1 Heliamphora exappendiculata | reverse complement strand
CAATTTTAGGTACAAGTTTAATTGCTAGTTTTAAAGTTGCGACAGTGTTTTGAAGCACTTAGATATTGATTTAATTTTTGAACTTTTAACACCAATTAGATAAAAATATTTTATATAACTTTCATATTTATCACCAAGGTCAAATCGTAAAGTAAAAAGGTCATTTATTTTATTTTAGTAAAAACCCTTCAACATTTTATATAGAAAATCATAGAAATTAGGCCTCTGTTGGACACAGTTTTGGGGAATTCTTTAAAGGGCTATGGCTCTAATGATTGGTGAGCATTTATCTCAGTGTGTCCCCTACAAGTTTTATTTTTTGTTCTTAGGCAAGTTATTTGGAAAAAGTTTGAGACGTTGGCCAATTTATAAAAAGGATTCAGTCAGCCTAAAAAGGGTCTGCAGAATGTGTTTTTAATAGAAAATGCTCAACATCTTTGGGGTATCATCTGGAGGTATATTAGACTGATTTTTTATTAGTATTTAGTCTAATACGTTAGCTACATTTTTCATGTTTACCACGTTTGGATTTGGCTTCTAAAAAGTTAGGTTTTGATTCTCATAATAAAGTGTGACAGAGAGGTCTATCAGTCACTAAACCTTAATAGTTACTTTGGGAGGGTCTTTGACCTATCCAAACTTCATATTTTTGGCTCATTTTTGGTGGATAGAAAGATAAATTTTTCCTCTACAAGTTTTACATTCTGAGCTCAGCTCGGTTCTCACTCTAACCTAAGGTTTTTAGGTCGGCAATATAGAATGGTCAATATCTGACCCTCTTTGGAAACAATGAGATATCTAGAGTTCTACACAATGAACTCACTTCAAACCAATTTTTTATGAAAGAGAACTTAAAACTCTAGATTTGGACATAAAAATTACTTTAAAATTAATTTTGAACAATTAGTTATGATGTTTAAAAGTTGGTGACAGAAAGTAAGTCTAGAAAATCAGATAACTTAGGATTTTAGTTTTTTAGCTTGTGTTGTGTGCACTCTTGATGTGTTTTCTTTGCATGTTTGAGACCCTGACCCGTTTTCCTTTTCGGTATTTTCGGATGCGCGTTACGTGTTTTCTTTCGAGCATGTTTGTATTGCTTTTAATGCATGTTCGGGCTTAGATATACATGCGGGGTAGATTTTTGGGGCCGTGGGCCATTGTGGTGTGAATCTCGAAAATTTTCAAAAAAAAATATTTTGGAGACCTACAAATATCTGGAGTTAGATATTTTTCAAAACTTAACTCCTAAGTTTCCCGTTTTTCTCTCTGCCTTCTCTCTAAGTTCTCGAGGGCTTAGGGTTTGGTTTCTGACGAATAGACAATAGATTCCTACTATTGGCGAGATGGACTACACAACCATCCGATCAGAATTTGATTTCGGCGAAGCTCAATTTTTCACATGGATCGAGGCATCGAGTTTTGAACTCACTGAGGTAGGATTCTAGACCTGTATGTTTTATAAGGGTGCTATGGGTAATCGGGTGTCTTTTTATCGGTTAGATTGTTGTAGATCTGAGATTGAATCAAGTTATGTTTTTGGGTTTAAAACCTTGTTTTCATTGATTTCGTGGATGGAATCGGGTGTTGGGAGTTTCTGTGGTGGTCTTAGTGTTAGGTCTGGGTGTATATGTGTTTGAGGATGTTAAAAGGGAGTTTCGAGGCTTCAATTCAGGGGTTTGGAGGTTGAACTCGTAGCTCGAAATTAGTTTCTGGGTGGGTTCAGTCGACTGGACTCATAGGTTCAGTCGACTGGACTCATAGGGTTAGTCGACTGAACCGTGTGTTTGGGCGTTTTGGCTTTTCCAGTGTGTTTTTCAATCAACTGGGGGTTGGGTCTAGTTGACTGAAGTTGTGAGCTAGTGGTTTGTGGTTTTGGGTTGGTTCTTCTGTTTCCAATTGGTGTCCCATGGTATTCAATTGATTAATTTATGAGAATTATTTAATTTCAATACCTGTAGATTCCTTTTGGGGTTTGGTCGGTTATGTGGTGGTTTCGGGGGTCGTGTGATAGCCTCGTGTGTTTGTGTTGATGCCATCCTCGAGGATGATGAGCTGGTGAGATGTGGGTGTTTGTTATGTGTTGAGTGCTTGGGCCTGTGGTTTCTTTCGGAAAGGGGCCTTGGGTTGTGAATCGTGAGGCTTTTGGGTTTTTAATTGACCTTCGGTCTAGGCTTGGTTATTATACGTAGCTATGTGCTTTTATATCGAGCTTATGCATGTTATAACGGTAGCTTATTCATGCATGGATTATGTAATGTGGTATACATAGCTTTTGATGGCATATGTGTATTGTGGTTTATGCTTTAAGACCCTGAGTTTTTTAGGCATGGTTTGTGATACATAATGATAGTATATGATTTTGTGCATTTAAATCCTTATTAGGTTATACATAGTTGTATGGAATGAGATAGACGGTTATGTTAGCTTTGGCTAACGGTGATTACGTTAGGGTTACCACCCTTCGATTAAAGTCCGAGAAGATTACGTCAGGGTTACGATCCTTTGGTTAAAGCCTATAAAGAAGCGTTTGATAAGGCTACGGTCCCTCGGTGCAAGTCTGTAAAGAGGTATTTGTTAAGACTACGGCCCCTCGATTAAAGTTCGTAAAGATGCATTGACAGGGGCTACGGTCCATCGGTGAAAGTCCGAGAAGATACATGGATTGCATGTATTACATTATGGGACGGATAGACCAGTTTTCAAATTATTTTAAGAGTCGTGTGTATCGCGATCTAAAAACCATTTTCAAACTATTTTTCAAGGCTCCTATGAGCGAGTCTAATGATGGTTTGTATCCTCGCTTTCCCTTGCTTGTGAAAACTATTTTAAAGACTTGAAAGAGAGTCTAAAACTGCACTTTGATCTCTTAGAATGCTTTGTTTATATTGTATGCTTGTCTAGTTTCTGCTGAGCCTTGGCTCACGGTGTGGGATTTACTTTTCTTCAGGTACCGGTCACGGAGGTTGATCTGCAAGTGCTGAAGAGGTGGAAGAGTTATAGTCTTCTCTTTTGTTATTTTGTTACATGTATGTTGTAGCATGTTTTTTCGGTGTTGAAAAGGTGTAGTGTAAGCTTTTGGCGTTGGATCCTTGTAATGTATGTCGTTTGGCGTTTATATACAATGCATGTATGGTTTATCTTTGAGAGTGTACTCTCAAGTTGGTTGTTTGTGGGCGTTTCACGTGGCCTGGAGTTTGGGGTGTGACAACTTGGTATCAGAGCTCTGGGTTCGAATACCTATGAGCTATGGGAAGAGGGTGTATCCTGTGTGAGGTATATTGCGTGTGCTTGATTGCATGTGTTTACACGCTTTGATAACATGATCGTGTCAACTTGTTTGATATGTGGACAATGTGTATATGTGAGCATGTGGGTTGAACTGTGGGATTGATTAGTCCTGCCTTTGGGCTTTTGGGTTAACAAACTTGGGAGCCAAGTTAGAAACGCGTTTAGCTGACGTGATTTATAGCAGGGAATCTGAGTAGGTTATCCAGATTGACGTGCCATTCTTGTCGGTTCTCCTTGGTATGGAGGTTATTTAGCATAAACCTATGTGGCTATGTGATAGCATGCTAAGTGTTTAGCGTTTATGTTCATGCCATGTGATGCGTCTTATGTATTATTTTTCTTTCATATAGACGCGATGTCGGCGAGACGAGGGCGAGGCCGTGGCCATGCTGTTGGCCAAGGGGATGTTCCTATCCCTGATGCTAGGGATGCAAATGCTCCCCAAGGACCTGTTGACATGGCAGAGTTGGTGCGTGCGCTGGTGAGTTCCATCGGCTAGTTGGTTGAGACTGTTAGGGAGAGGGTGCCTGAGGCGAGGGCTACTGTGGCGATGCAGGAGTTTAGACGCATGGATCCACCTACTTTTACTGGAGACCTAGACCCTATTGTGGCAACAGAGTGGCTGGAGTTGGTGACACGGATCCTTGACACACTGCAGATTGTGGAGGATGAGTTGTGGGATTCTTTTGCCACCTTTCAGCTAAGGGGTGTTACTCATACTTGGTGGAAATATGCCAGGACTATTGTAGGAGTTACTTGGGTAGCCTTTATAGGAGTATTTCTGGAGAAATACTTCCCGGCTTCGCAGAGGGATTTGTATAGGGAAGAGTTCTATACTCTTACCCAGGGGGCTATGGACATCATGCAGTATGAGGCCAAGTTTATGAGCTCGTCTATGTTTGCTCTGGAGTTGGTGAGCACAGATGAGCTGTGTTCTATGAGGTTTGAGCGGGGTTTGAGACCGGCGATTAGGGAGCGTGTGGTTGCAATGGGACTTCGGGTATTCACAGAGCTCGTAGAGGCAGCAGCGAGGGTGGAGAACACCATGATTGAGATTCAGCCTTCTAGGGAGGCCAGGACACCACAGAGTGAGACGGAGGCGCAGACAGGTGGGCGTTCCAGTAAGAGACAGAGGTCT
The DNA here is from genome assembly GCA_034768845.1 of Heliamphora exappendiculata. Taxonomy (NCBI): domain Eukaryota; kingdom Viridiplantae; phylum Streptophyta; class Magnoliopsida; order Ericales; family Sarraceniaceae; genus Heliamphora; species Heliamphora exappendiculata. Next base: position 10,989 of record JAOTRH010109513.1, on the reverse strand, counting down.
TCTGGCACTAGTTTTCACCCATCTGGGTTACCACAGCAGTTCTCTGCACCAGCACCATCAGTGGCTTCATCAAGGAGGTCAGAGTCAAGGGAGTTGATTTGTTACCAGTGCAAACAGCTGGGGCATCCTGTGTCAGAGTGCCCACAGTCGAGACAGTCCCAGGGTTCATGGGACTGTCACAGGGGAGGGAACATATTTGCTATGGGTGTGGCCAGCACGAACATATTCGCAGGAACTGTCCCTAGTGGGAGAGTGTGCCTAGTACAGTGGGCACACTAGAGGGTTCGTATGTGCGGGACCGACAGCAGCACCCAGCAGTTCAGACTTCCCAAGCGACGACAGGTGGGGGTGCTTCAGTTCAGTTGGTGCACTAGCCGACAGCGCCGAGTTTTGGCAGATAGAACAGAGTGGGGTTGCCCCGAGTGTATTCTTTAGCAGCTCGTGGTTCTTTGAGGGCACCGACCGAGTGAGATGATACAGATGTAGATCTTTCTCCATTGCACAGAGGTATTTTCTTAGTATGCAGGCCTTGGGCCAGTTCTTCATTGCATCTGTTTGGGGTTAGTTATGGATCCCGTGGATGGTGTGCTGTGTTGAGGCAGTAGTCGGTGATGATATGAAGTTAGGGTGAGTTGTAGATCCCGAGTCTTTGAGATAGTTGGCCATTGTTTAGGATGCCTGACCTTGTTTGACTATATCCTAGGAATAGTTTAGCTAACAATCTTGTGTACCTGTGTTGATTGTGATCACCGAGTTATTTCTTTTGACCTTGACTTGAATTTCGAGAGCAAAATTTCTTTAAGGGAGGTAGAGTTGTGAGACCCTGACCCGTTTTCTTTTTTGGCATTTTTGGACGCGCATTACGTGTTTTCTTTCGAGCATGTTTTTACTGCTTTTGATGCATGATCGGGCTTAGACATGCATGCGGGGTAGATTCTCGGGCCCGTGGGCCGTTGTGGTGCAAATCTCAAAAATTTTCAAAAAAAGATATTTTGGAGACTTGTAAATATCAAGTTAGATAATTTCATAAAGATATTTTCTAAAACTTAACTCCTAAGTTTCCCGTTTTTCTCTCTGCCTTCTCTCTAAGTTCTCGGGGGCTTGGGGTTTGGTTTCTGACGATCATATAACAGATTCTTGCTATTGGCATGGTGGGCTACACAACTATCCGGTCAGTATTTGATTTTGGCGAAGCTTAGTTTTGCACGTGGATCGAGGCATCGAGTTTTGAACTCATCAAAGTAGGATTATAGATCTATATGTTTTATAAGGGTGCTATGGGTAATCGGGTGTCTTTTTACCGGTTAGATTGTTGTAGATCTGAGTTTGAATCAAGTTAGGTTTTTAGGTTTATAACCTTATTTTCGGCGATTTCGTGGATGGAATTGGGTGTCGGGAGTTTCTGTGGTGGTCTTAGTTTTAGGCCTGGGTGTATATGTGTTTGAGGATGTTAAAAGGGAGTTTCGAGGCGTCGATTCAGGGGTTTGGAGGTTGAACCTGTAGCTCAGAATCAGTTTTTGGGTGGGTTTAGTCGACTAGATCATGGTTCTTGGGGTTCAATCGACATGACTCATAGGGTCAGTCGACTGAACCGTGTGTTTGGGAATTTTGGCTTTTCGAGTGTGTTTTTAAGTTGACTGGGGGTTAGGTCCAGTCGATTGAAGTTGTGGGCTAGTGGTTTGTGGTTTTAGGTTGGTTCTTTGGTTTCTGATTGGTGTCCTGTGGTATTCAATTGATTAATTTATGGAAATTATTTGATTTAAATAACTGTGGATTCCTTTTGGGGTTTGGTTGGTTGTGTGGTGGTTTAAGGGGTCGTGTGACAGCCTCGTGTGTTTATGTTGATGCCATCCTCGGCGATGATGAGTTGGTGAGATGTGGGTGTTTGTTATGTGTTGAGTGCTTGGGTCCGTGGTTTCTTTCGGAAAGGGGTCTTATGTTGTGAATCGTGAGGCTTTTGCGTTTTTAGTTGAGCTTCGGGCTAGGCTTGGTTGTTATACGTGGCCATGTTCTTTTATATCGGGCTTATGCATGTTATAACAGTTACTTATTCATGCATGGATTATGTAATGTGATTTACTTGGCTTTTGATGGCATTATGTGTATTGTGGTTTATGCTTTAAGACCCTGAGTTTTATAGGCATGGTTTGTGATACATAATGATAGTACGTGGGTTTATGCATTTAAATCATTATTTGGTTATGCATAGTTGTATGGAATGAGATAGATGGTTATGTTAGCTCTGGCTAACGGTGATTACGTTAGGGTTACAACCCTTCGGTTAAAGTCCGAGAAGATTACATCAGGATTACGACCCTTCGGTTAAAGCTCGTAAAGAAGCGTTTGATAGGGTTGCGGTCCCTCGGTGCAAGTCCGTAAAGAGGTATTCGTTAGGACTACGTCCCTCGGTTAAAGTCTGTAAAGTTGCATTGACGGGGGCTACAGTCCATCGGTGAAAGTCCAAGAAGATACATGGATTGCATGAATTGCATTATGGGACGGATAGACCAGTTTTCAAATTATTTTAAGAGTCGTGTGTATCGCGATCTAAAAACCGTTTTCAAACTATTTTTCAAGGCTCCTGTGAGTGAGTCTAATGATGGTTTGTATCTTTGCTTTTCCTTGCTTGTGAAAACTATTTTAAAGGCTTGAAAGAGAGTCTAAAACTGCACTTCGATCTCTTAGCAAGCTTTGTTTATATTATATGCTTGTCTAGTTTCTGCTGATCATTGGCTTACGGTGTGGGATTTGCTTTTTTTCAGGTACCGGTCACGGAGGTTGATCTGCAGGTGCTGAAGAGGTGGAAGAGTTATAGTATTCCCTTTTGTCATTTTGTTACATGTACGTTGTAGCATGTTTTTTCTGTGTTGGAACCGTGTAGTGTAAGCTTTTGGCGTTGGAGCTTTGTAATGTATGCCGTTTTGTGTTTATATACAATGCATGTATGGTTTATCTTTGAGAGTGTATTCTCGAGTTGGTTGTTTGTAGGCGTTTTACGTGGCCCGGAGTTTGGGGCGTGACAGCATGCATGTCTTAAACTCATATAAATCAAAACTCTAGAACATGTTTAAGCCATAAAACTTGAAAACATACACATGCAAGCACATACAAAGCACTATCTTGCCCTAGTATTCCATTATTTGCATCTACAACGTCTTTTTTGAGTTATTTTTTATTTTTTTTTCTTAGCATTTGTTATAGAGATGGATTGAGGGGTATCTTGAGGGAGAATATCAGAAGGTTTAAAGGAATTACTTACCTCTTTTGATGCTTAGAAGATTGTGAAAGGATATGACTTAGCTCTATAGCACCTCTCTTTAACTTTTCTTCCTTCCTCTTTCTTCCTTCTTTCTTCTTCTCTTCTTCTTTGTTAACACTTAAAGATTTTGAGTCTTTCACTTTCTCACCCTCTCAGCCGAACTATGCATGTAGAGAAGAGTGTTTCGGGTATGTTTTTATAAAAAAAATTATAATGGAGATTAATTATTGCAATTGGTTTTAAAATTGAATTTTTCTAAATTCCTATTGGTTCCTTAAGAGGTGGGAGTTGTTTGAAACATGCAAGATTAGATTTTGTAGATGGGGTTTCAGCCATACCTGTTTGAGAGACTAAAAATCTGATTTTGTATTTAATTGGGATTTTAAATTATATTTTGGTACATTTTTGTGAATATAAATATATAAAATATTAATTTTATGTACCTAAACCTACTAAAACCTATTATATTAATGTGTTTATAATTTATTTAGTCTTCTCGTGATTTTTCATAATTTTGATAGCAATTAATTAAATAAGTGTAGACTTTTAAGTTAAATTAAGTTAGTTTGACTAGAATTGGCTTTTTGAGTTATTTGTTGTGTAAAGACTTTAATAAATTATTTATTTTTTTGTTGACCTATATTATTATATTACTTGTATAAAAAGTATTTGGTCAAAATAATACTTAATTTATACATTTTTTTCTCATTTTTTAGCTTTAAAATGTAAAAAATAGCTTTTTGGGCACAAATTCCTAGGTGGCCGGTCATGCAAGGGAAATTTGATCATTTTTGTTGTTATTTTGTATTTTTTTAATTAATTGTATATAAATATTTAATTTTTGGTGTCCATGTGTCAAATTTTAAATTTTTAGGACTTTTTGTAATACTATGGACAAAATGATTATTTTACCTTAGATATGGGAATTTTTAATTTAATATTTTATGTTATTTACTTAATTCAAGTTATTTTGAGACTTTTCTAAGTGTTAGGACTTTACTTCTGAGTATTTGGCCTTTTTAAGGTTTCCGGGTCAAAATTAGAGTTTTGGGTTACTTAGGGTTTTCTATTGTTCATGTAGCGACCTAAGTTCTCGTCAACTAACCGTTACTAATACAAGTGTTTGGGCTTAGATTGTTCTGCGAGTAGTTACAGTTCGGGCAGCTACAACTAAGATCCTGGTCGGGTTGTTACAATCTAGGTAGTTACTTCTAGGGTCCGAACCGAGGTGTTACAACAACCAGCTTAAAACCAACAACTACTGCTGGCGCCGCTATTCGCCGCTGCTTTTCGCGACTTTTACTGCCTCCTCCAAAGTTTGTTTTTGTCCCAATTTTTTCAAAAAAATAGGTTATAAAAAATACTATTTTTCTGTCCAAAAATCAGATCGAAAACAACTTTCGAAAGGCCCCGAAGGGGCTGTGCTATCGCCGCACAGTGCCACCGCCGTCGCTGCTTGATTCTCTCTCGTTCTATGGTTGTTTTGACTCCCATTTCCTGTTGTTTTTAGCACTAATATATAGACACATGAAGCCTAGATGAATTCCCCAAAATAGTCTTGAAAAACTTCAAAAATTGCCCTCAAAAAGCCCTAATGCCGCCGCCCACTGCCGCCGCTTGTGTCGATTTTTGTGCTGCCTTTTGCGGCTCCTTTTCTCCCACTTTTGGATTGTTTTCAATCTTATTTTACTGTTGTTTTATGCCTAAAAAATTACTCAAAATAGTTTTTAAAAAATCTCAAAAAACCACCAAAAATGGTCTGGACCACCACTGCCGGGGGCTATTTTGTGCCGACTTTTTGCTATTTTTTCTATTTTGTTGCAAATTGTTTATTCACAAAACCCGCAAAAAACATGATGAAAAATCTATCACAAAATTGTGGAAAAAACATGATCCATGGCCTAAAAATCCTGAAACCACCGTCAGTGCAGCCGGTTCTACCGCCGCCTATTCTTCGTGTTCTTGGACCTTTGAATATGTTCTTACATATATCGAACAATATCTAAAGAACATAAAAAATTTTTACATTGAAACCTATGTCCTGAAAACTCACAATTGTTCTAAAAAGCCTAAAACTATCACGATCAACCCTCGTGATTAAAAACTAATAATAATTATTATTTAACTATTCAATCAAACATGAATAAAATAATGATCATAACATCGGGATTAGAACGCCTGCAAAATAAAGTTAGCATAGTTCTAAAGCTACTTGATCCCTCAATTAAACCATATTCATAAATCAAAATGGCTCTGATACTAATTATTGGAGGCAAACTATCAAGATCATTTATTTAAATACAATATTTTGATAAAAAATACTGGACGGGCAATCGTCAAAATAGGCTCCAGTTTAAAACTTTTTGATATCGAACGATCAAAATAACAACTGTACCCCCAAAATTAGATTCAGAATTATACCTTTCAAAATCTGATAGAATAATTTCGGTTACTATAATAACTACGAGCCTGAATCCTTCAAGTAGAAGCCTTGAGTAAGCCTTCTTCCAAAGCACCGATCGTGCCTGATGATGCAGCATCTCCTTCAGTAATCAGAGGTACTTTCTTAGTGTGTAGATCGTGGGACAGTGTTCTTATTAACACAGGAGCACCGCATTCTGTTGTTTTGTCTGCTTTGGGGTTGGTGATGGACTCCTTGGGTAGTGCGTTGTGTGTTGAGATCCTAGTTGATGGAAATGTGGTATTGAGGTGAGTTTGTAACTCTGTGTCTTAGAGGTCGCTGGCCGCTGTTTAGAGTTTGATTTCTTCAGTCTCGACATGACCATGTTTGACTTTATCCTAGGGATGGTTTGGCTGACCTCTTATCATGCTTGTGTTGATTGTGATCGACGAAGTTGTTTTCTTTTAACCTTATAGTGAATTTTAGGGACGAAGTTCTTATAAGGGGGTAGAGTTGTGAGACCCAGATCCGTTTTAATTTTGTGATGTTTATTCGGCGTGTTGTTTGTTGTTTTAATCTCTTATAATATGTTTATATGTGTTTTATGCATGTTCGAGCTTTGACACATATGTTGGGTTGGATCCTGGAATTGTTGGGCGTTGTGGTGCAAAAACAAAATTTGGGTGGGCCCTATAAATATCAGCCTTAGCTAGATATTTTGAGAGTTGAAACTTGTTAGATAAGCTTCCTTTCTTTTACAAACAAAACCTCCACCTTCTCTCTAGCTTTTTGGTAGGCCCGGGCTTGGTTTTTGGCGATCAGATAGCGAATTCTTATTATCCTCGCCGAGGGCTTCGCGTTCATCCAAAAGGAATCACGTTTTGGCGACTTTACTTTTTTGCCAGGGTTCAAAGCATCGAGTTTTTAACTCAACGAGATAGGATCCTTAACTCTCATGTTTTAAAAGGGTGCTACATGAAATTTTATACGTTTTTACTATTTCAAAATACATGTATTGTTGATTCATGCTCTTAAACCATGTTTGGTTGGATGAAAAAGGTTTTTAAAGTGTTTTACAGTTTATTTTTGAAGTTGTTGAACTCGAGTGTGTCCGTGGTGTTCTAGAAGGCGAGATTGCTTGGTTTGATTTGGGCTTGTATGTGGGGTTGTGAATCTTTTTTTCAATTAGGGCTAGGGTTTCTCGACATTCAGTCGACTAAGGTGGGTAGTTCAGTCAATTGAATGGACAGTGAGGGAGTTTAGCTGAATGAAGTAGGTGATTCAATCAACTGAAGTGGGGGACTCCGTCGACTGACCTCGAACTCTAGAAAATTCTTGAATTCTAGTAGCTTTTCAGTCGACTGACTTCCTGTTGGGGGTGTTTTTCTTTTTGCAGGTTGTGATGTGACCTTGGAAGGTTTCTTTTTTTTAGTTATCGTTCTCCAGGGATGACATGGTTTCTTAGAACGTGATATTGGTTCGTGGTTGTGTGAATGTTAACTCTGGTTGATGATACAATAGTTGGGGCCGCGGTCCTTCAGTGAAAGCTCATAAAGATGCATTAGTTGGGACTACGATCCTTTGGTGAGAGCCCATAATGATGCATTAGTTAGGGCTACGGTCTTTCTGTGAAAGCCCGTAAAGAAGTATTGCATGGATTGCATGTAAATCATTGTGGATTATACAAAATTATTTTTTAGGCTCGTGTGAGTCAGAATAATCATATTATTCTATTAGCATGCTTTGCTTGTATTTCATGTTTAGTCTGTTTCCTTCTGGGCTTTGGCTCACGGTATAGGATTTGAAAACCTTTTTCAAGTGCTTTTGATTAGTAGGTGGATCTAGAGGAGCCAGATGGGGTGAAAGATCTTTTAATCTTCCTTTTGTTTCTTTTTGGATCATGTAATGTTTTACATGTTTATGGTGTTAAAACCATGTGTTGTAAGGCTAGTGGCAATTATATTTAACGATGTATATCCTTGATGTCTTGAGAGTGAAACATCAGGTTGGATGTTATTTTCTGCTTTAGTATGGTTTTTATCATATCTATAAAATGCCTTATGTCACGCCCCGAAATCGGGGACCCGTGAACTAACTCCAAACTGACCCGTATAGGAAACTATCGAATTAAATATTTGTTCTATTAACGGTTGAACTCAAAATGTCTTTGGAAGAAAATAATGAATTTCAACATGTAACCATACCTTCATGCATATAAAAATTACCATCAAATGCTTTGGGTTTTCAAGTGTCCATTACAACAACAATATCATTACAATACTCCATTTATGCTTGCATACAAACACGATGTAGATTACAAAAGAACACAAAATCTTTCTTCATGCCTTTTCTCAAAATGCATCCCTTACCCTAGTATTGTCCATGGTCCTAGAAACCTGAAATGGTTGGTAAACATACGTGAACAGAAGCTCGTAGGATAAAGATTAACTCATATATAATGCATGATTTGTGAGGTGTGATGGATGTAACCGAAATAAATATGCACATAATTCAAATCCTTTTCTTTTAGCACACATCCACGCACACAAGAATTTCTTCCATTTATCTCATTGTTTTCTGTCTATAAGTCATTCATTTTAATTTTTTGATTTTCAAAAAATTGTATTTCCTCAAATGAACTAGCGTCAGGCGCAGCTTATAGAAATCCCTCCCTATTAATCCCAATAGGCTACGCAAAGCCATTGGGTAATAGAGATCTCTATAACTAACCACGACACAACACCACGTTTCGGGGGCTAACCCGTGGGCACGTGGTCCCCATCTTACGCAAGTTTCAGGCCTTTCACCACGGATCCGCTAGGCCAACTTAATCCACATCAATCCATATGGTTCATTGTTTAATAAAAAGCTGGGAGTCCAACCCATAAATGGTCCCTCTCCCAATTATTACCATAAAACACAATTTTGATTCCAAACCCACAATTTCCATGAAATTCTCAAATCACATGTATCACAACTTTCATTATATGATTTTTCATAATTGACATCATTAGTTCAATGTCACCAAGTACCAATAACACAAGGTTGATAGTAAGAAGATCACATTAATTTAAAATGGAATACACCCATCATGTATCTATAGATATCAATCAACTTTTACTGTAAAAGAAGACTCAACCAACTTACCAGATGCATGTTTTCCAACTCAATTTGGATATATACATAGGTGTTCCATGAGCTTATTATACTAAAAATTTAGTAAAAAGGACCAACAACAATGAAAATAAGTTTTTCCAAAATATTCGGTTAAAAACGGGTGAAAAATAGTTTTGAGGTTTTGACATATCCTCACTCTTTTAGTCATAACTTTTTTTACAAAAAGTATTTTCTTGTGAAAGTAGTCTTGTTGGAAAGAGGACTTCCGGGGCTTCGATTTGAGTACAAAAACAACCCCATTCGAAGTTCAAATGAGGGAGATATGATTGATACAAAATAGCCCTGCGCAGTTAGTCAGCTCGAGCGAACGTTTGGCGCTCGAGTGCCCAACCTTCTGCCATGTGAGCGCTCGAGCGAGCAGACTCCGCTCGAGCTGCGGTTGCCTGATAAATCCCAAATTTTGCTATGTTTTGAGTTCTAAACCTCCAAACACACAACCCTTTCACAAAATATGCTTCAAATACTTATTTCTAACCCAAAAATACTAGATTCAAGTCTCAAAACTCCTTTTTAACACAACAAATCTTCAATTTTATAGATAATCATCTCCCAAGAGTCTCCATTTATATGAAAACTAACCAACCCACACACAAATCTACCAATATGTTAATTAAGCATGCAATTGACTCAATTTCTACTCGTATACACAAAATATCAACCAAAATCAACAAAGACATATGAGAGAATCTAGATCCTACCCCGAATTTGCTCAAAAGGTTGAGATTCCTCTAAGTTCTTCCTTCTAGGGTTTAGATGTTGATGGATCTTGCTTTCTTGATGCTCCATCTCCCATCCCCTTGCTCCAAAGCTTGATTTCTACCCTTAGTTGTTCCTAATCTAGCTCCAAAGCTTCAACTTGAGGGGTGGAGGGTTAGGGTTTCATGAGGGATCTTGGGCTTCTCTCGCTAGAAAGGGAAGAAGAAGAGAAGAGGGAAAGAGATAGGTGAGAGGGTATCACGTGGGTCTGGGGCATGGGCACACTCACACACACACATATATATATAAACCCCCAAATTTTCTCTAACCTTCGAGATTATTCCAAAAAAAAAGTTCCCGATAGCTCGCTCGAGTGGACCCCCAACTGCTCGAGCGGTGATCCCTGAACAGAAATTTTGCGAATTTTTTTAAAATTCAACTCAAACCTCTAACTTTGCTCACATTTAAATATTTCGAATTAATAATATCATCCATCACCATGTATCTCAATTTTACTTTCACATATCACTAATTTAACCTTTAACGAACAAAAATTTTATAGCTCTCATGTCCAAATTTATTTTAGCCTCTTCTCTTACCAAAAATATGAAAAATAAAATAAACATGTACCAGGTCTCTACAACTTTCCCCCCTTTGGGAATTTCGTCCCCGAAATTCGTCTCAAGCCACTCCAAACCTTCCTTGAATCTTAATATATGTTCTCACACTTCACTAGTCGTTCGGTCTACATAACCTCTTTCATAGTCCGCGATCCTGATCATTCTTTCGAAACGTCATGACTCAAGGGTGCTAACATGCCTCTATTACTATCAGGCTTGACTCCCGAATACCAATATTTCACAATTATGAGAATTATTCATAACCATCGAATTTTACTCTTATCGGGTTTGACCAATTTAAAACGATTCGTCATTTAACACGACGTCAATTCTCACTCGAAATCAAGACTAAAACTGGAGTCAACCACTCCTTCATTGATCACCGACTATCCATCCACGACTGCTATCTCACACCGCAGACAAATTCCCAAAAAAATAAACATCCTCGACCACAGCAATGTGCGTCACAGGTCTTGATGCCACTGAGATTCTCCCAACTTCGTCAACTCATAGTCAAATTCACAGTTGTATTCTAATGTAACTAAGGACTACTCCTTCAACCCAAACACATGTTGCCAAACTTAGACATTGTGCACAAGGGTTCCACGTGTTACCCCCAACGATCACCCATGCCCTCACGGCCAACCAACTATCAAAACTTTAAATCAGACCACCACTTGCACTTCATCACTCTAGTCTTTTAACCATCGAAGTTGACACTACCATCTGAACCCCATGAATCACCAAGGTTAAGCACACCACAGGAATCAAACACCTTACAGGTACACACTCACCAATATACACTAAATCGCATCCTTCTTCATAACACCATACAC
>JAOTRH010109502.1:0-15418 GCA_034768845.1 Heliamphora exappendiculata | reverse complement strand
AACCTTTTGTTTGTTATCATCAAAACGGATGTTGAAATCTTATTTAGAGCAACAATAATGCGATTATCTTGCAACAATTTTAAAATATGAGAGGTAGTTAGAGACAATTGTAAAAGTTTATAATGAGATTATCATGCAACAATATTTAATGGATCCGTCAGGACAGTGCGAAGAAAAAAGAAATATTCTTTATCCAAACACTACTTTCCCGTCCGACTTGCATGTGTTAAGCATACTGCCACACTCATCCTAAGTTAGGATCGAAACTAACTCGATAAGATCAATAAGATTTAAGATCCATTGTATCATCCCATAGAGTTGTCTATTCTAAAAAATATTTTTGTAACTGCCATTGTATATAATTAAATACGAGCACCACGTAAACAATATTGTATGATGCTCCATAATTAACGAATAATTACTCCACATTATCTTGTAATTTACAGGCAAGTTACCATTTAACGTGATTAAATTATTATTCAATGCAAATATAAAGACTTAAGGTCATGTTTGAAGCTAAAGATTAAACGTCTACATTGGAATAGTAGGCCAAACTATATTTTTATTCTATATTTGTATACTAAATTTGTATTTTGATTTAATTATTCGGATTGGACTCCATATCCCATATATGAGGAATAATTAGTCTTACACGGGAGAGTGGGATATTTAATCTTGGAATTAAAAAAGATAAATTATTAATTGTGGAAAGATAATTTTGCCCTTTAATTTTACTTTTGCAATATTTTTATTTTATTTTTAAATTTTAATTTAGTTTTATATCATTATTTTTATTTTTTTAAATATCTTTTATATTAGTTATTACTGAGTTTTTTATTTTTTTTCTATTTTTTTACTTTAAAATTTTTTATTTTTACTTTTTTGTTCCATTTTTACTTGGATCAGTTATGATTAAGTTTATTATCAATTTTTTACTTTGCAACATTAGTAGTGATGTTTTTTAATTTTCTTTTTTGGGCTTTGGGATTATTCATTTTTACTTTTTTTTTTCCAGATTTCTTGGCCTTATTTGAACTTGTTTAATTTTTTGTTTTATTTGAAAAGAAAAGAAAGTATTATTTCACAACATCGCAATTGTTTTTTCTCAATATACATACAACAAAATATACAAACTGTTGAATAACTTGACGCACATTATTGAGCTCATTTTATAACAGTTTAAGCATTTTAGATAATTAAAAATTTAACATTGTATCAGAGCTCTAACTCAACGAGATCTTAAGTTCAAATCTTGTGATATGTGTTTTGTTCAGTTCAGTTTGTTTATCTATTCACGTGCGACATATGATCGCACGAGAGAGAAAATGTTGTAAGCTTGATATAAGGATGTTCAAAAAATCTAACAAATTGGTAATCTAGTCTAGTCAGATCTGGTCCATACAGTTTGGCCCTGTTTTAATCTAGTACGATTCGGTTCAAATTCGTATTATTTGAAAACCATTTCAAATGGTTCGATTCTAGATTTCTACAAACAATCCCCTATTTTTTTAAACTCTCTTAAGCTCTTTTTTAAGAAGTTCTCACACTCACTTAAAAAATCACAAGATGACTCACCCTCTTTTACAATAAATGTGATTAAGTAATAACTCACAAACCTCACTTACAAAAATTTGATAATAAATGTACAAGGAAGTTAGAATATTTGGGCCGAAGGAGAAAATATAGCAGTAAATGCATTTATGAAAAAATTGAGCTTTCAATTCAATCAATAGAATAGTGTCCAGAAGTTTGAAACTCTGAAAACTAACTCATAATATAGCCCATTGAAGTAAATGACCGGTGGTGGAGGCAATAAATGCTCTGAAAATGTTACCGTTCGAACCAACGCATTTTTTGAAATCTGTTGCAGGTGTCGACACGAATTCCTTTGGTATCGACACAATATGGTCTTGACCTTGGTTCTTGGGAAAATATGTCGACTTAGTGATTCGTTGGTGTTGACCTTATTTTTTCAATTCTCTCACCCGCACAGTGGTGTCGACTCATGAAAATTTTAGTGTCGACCCATGCATTACTTCAGTTTTTCAGCTGGGACCTTAGTGTCGACTCATATTAGAGTTAGTGTCGACTCAAGGCTTCATGGTCTACTCATGGTGTCGACTCATGTCTTTGTTGGTATCAACTCAGATGAGAGATTTTAGCTACTGAAAAAATGGTATCGGCACATCTTTACTTTGGTGTTGACCTTTTCAGTCAGACTTTGCTACTGGAAAAATGGTATCGACCCTTCTTCATTTTGGTGTCAACCCAGGAAGTCTGACTTGGCTATTAGAATTTCGGTGTCTACCCTTCTTCATTTTGGTGTCGATCCAAACTCCTTATTTGCGAATGGTGCCTTTATGTCGACTCAGTTGCTCTGTAGTGTCAACACTTTTGGGTCAGTTTCTGGGAATTGACTTGAAATCTTGGTGTCAACCTATTGCTTTGTTGGTTTCGACACGTTGAGTTTCTCGGATGGTGTCTACGTGTCGACTCATGTAACTTTGGTATTGACACTTAAAATTCGTGATCTGGAATTTGGAGGAACACTTGGTGTCAACTCGTGTGTGTTGGTGTCGACACAAGTTAAATTCCATTAAAGTACTGAGGTGTCGACTCATTTGCATTGGTGTTGACTCATCATGATCATTCGGCCTTGACTTGGTGTCGACACAATTTAAAATTGTGTCGACTCAACTTGAATCCCAGTCCAATACTGAAGGTGTCAACATAAATTTATTTGGTGTCGACACAAATCTATTTGGTATCGACACACTTGAATTCCTAAAACATCTCAACCAAAGTTGTTAAGGTGTCGACCCTAAACTTCAATGTTATCGACATACTTGAGTTTTTCAAACGTGCTTTGCCTGTAGGTGTCGATCCGAAAGCCAATTGGTGTCGACACAAAATATTATGTTCAAGAACACTAAGTGTCAACCCATTTAATTCGATGTGTTAGCACAAATGGTATAAGATGTCGACTCATTTAACATGTAGTGTCAACACTACCTTTTTGAAAATAATTAAAAATATTTTTTAAAAATTATTTAATAAGAAAATATAAATTAAAAAAATCATCAAAATCTATAAAAAAAAATGCCCTTATGCTAACTATCTCCCCGTTTTTTATGATAACAATATTTTTTAAAAAATATTTAAAAATATTTTAGACAAGGGTACTCCCCTTATCTTTATGCCTTACGCAAGATATTCAACCACAACAGTAGAGGCAATCAACGGTTTATATAGCATTCATCAATACATGAGTTTCAACATATTAGCATACTCAATCATCAACAGTTGAATTAAAGAGCATGATATCCAAATAATGGAATAAATACCAATCAATAGTTGTGAGAAAGACTAAAATATTTACCATTCATATCATAAAAACATATTGAGCCATCCAATAGTTAAGAGTTTTCAAAACAACCAACAATAAATCACAATGTTTTCAACCACATTCACAACCATAAAACATAAGACAGAAATTTATGTTTTTAGTTGCATCTTCTTTTTCATAAAAGAAAAAAAAAATCATTCTTCTTTCTTCTTTTTCTTCTCTTCCTTCTTCTTCTTCTTCCTCTTCTTCTCTATTTTCTTCCTGCTCTTCTCCTCTTTTGTTATCATCAAAAATTTAAAGATCATCAAATTGCTTTTTCTTATGTTTCTTGTCCTCTGCTACCTTCTTCCTTTCTGCTGCTCGTTCTTTTGCTGCCATTGACCTCTCAAATGTTTTCTCTTGTGCTTCTAGAGCTGCAAAAGTGGCTGCGAGGGCAAGGTCAGCTTCTCGTTTCAGTAGAGCTTCCTTCTCTGTCTTAGTCTCCTTGGGCTTAAATTACTTAGCCCATGCCTCCTTGAGCCAGGTCAGATGCTCATCCACCTTCCTGCTGTTAGCATGTACTGCCATTACTACCCCTTCTTCATACTCTTTTCTAATCTATTAAAGGATGTTTTTATTGGCCTAAATGATTTTGTTGATACTTTTTCCCATGTTTTGGGTAAGAATAGTCCCATCCTTGTAGGCATTCTGGACTTCTTTCCTAAGGCCTTTTTGTTTACCATTGATAAGCACGACAACCTCGGCAACAGTATCAATGCGACACCTGAGGTCACGTATGTTAGCTTCAATCTTTTGATGAAGGGATGCCAACGACATACTCATGGCCTGAACTAAGGAAGTCAATTCAGCCAACTGATTGGAGGAAGGAGGCTCAGACTAAGCAGATGAGAATGAGGCACCATAAGCTAGAAAAGGAGGAGCATAGGAGGAAAGAGTGAAAGGATTGACTCTAGGAGGAGAGGGAGGAGATTTAAGAAATCAATTATCAAAGGGAATAAGGGTAACAAGTGATCTGGAAGGAGGTGGCAGAGGATTCTTACTAGTGAAAGGGTTTGCAGATGAGGGAGAGGCAAAGCTGGCCTTTCTGGTGATCCTAACACCGTTAACTTGAGTGATTTGCATGTGTTTAAGGGTGGTTTTGTTGTAGAGGTCATGCTTGAAGAAGAAAATTCCTTTCTCCTCAGATAAATGAACATTAAGTACCGAAATACCCTGGTAAGGTACATGACATGGGCGAAAGAAGTGTTGGATTTGACGTGGGATTATAGCATGTTGAATATGAACAAATAATCGTGGTCAAGTTTGTGACCTTTAATGATGCACCACATAATGAATACATGCATGAAGGACATATTTCCAAACTTTTTAGATTGGGGCAAGAAGATGTGATTAATAAAATGATGAAGGAGTCATATCTCTGGGTTTAGATAATTAGCCTCCAAGGGCTTGGTGGGGTCAACAACGTCAAAATAAAAAAATTTACTTCACAACATCATGGAAAGAGAAGTTTGCAATGGTTTTTTTCTTCCTATGGTAAGGAAAGAAAAGTCGGCCATTAGGAAAACTGAGAATAGTGTTCAAAGTCTCAGAATCGAAATGTATTTCAATACCATTCACCTAAGTCGTGATGGTAGTGTCAGTGAAGGCATCGGTGACTTTAAAATGTGCATAAAAGAGTTTAACTAGAGTTGGGTAATAGTGGTCTTGAATCTGTAAAAGATCTATCCACCCGAGAGCGGTAAACCACTCTGAGAAACGCATACCAGCAGAATCAAAGAAATATAAATTGATAGAATGACCAAGGAATACCTTACGATTGACGAATTAGAGGATGAAGAAATTCTTATAGCTAGTGAACTGGAACTTGAGTGACGTATCGATTCCAGTCTCTGGTGCTGGTGCTGGTGCTGCCGCCGTTTTCTTCTTCTTTGCCGCCTTACGGTTGGAGCTCTCACCGGCGTAGGGGCGTTTGCTACCATTACCCATGGTTTGGGGTGGCATTAAAGGTGGGGGATGTCGACTCTAGGGTTTCAGAGAGAAGAGGAGGGAATGTAGGAGAGAGAGAGGGAGATGAAAAGATAGTTGGAGCAGAATGGTTGAGTGTGAAAGAAAAAAAGGTGAGAAAAATTGCCTATATAAATTTTACAAAATGTGTCGACACTTTTCCCGCGACACAAGAGGTGTTCAAAAACAAAAATTGTGTCGACACTGTTTTAGCACAGTGTCAACACTTTTGGCTCATTGAGTCGACACTTTTTACAAGTGAATCGACACAAAATTTCCTGAGAGCAAGATAACAAATTGTGTCGGTCAACACATTTCTCAAAATGTGTTGATACTATATGGCATTTGTGTCAACACTTTCACACGTGTCAACACTTTTTTAACATTGTGTCGATACCTTTCACACAGCAATTAAGAGTATGAAAAGCATTGAACAGGTATAGCTAGTATGGCATATAATCATCAATTTGGAGCACACAATATCCCAAGTTCTCCTCTGATATAACAAAATCTTTTTTCATTAAGAGGATTGGTGAAAATATCAGCAAATTGGTGGTCTATGCCTACAAATTCAAGTTCTATGTTTACCCTTTGAACATGATCTTTAATAAAATGATATCTAATCTCTATATGCATTGTTCTGGAGTGTTGTCTAGGGTTCTTGAATATATTAATGGAACTAGTGTTATCACACTTAATGGTAATGCGATCTAAGCATACACCATAGTCTTCTAATTGTTGTTTCATCTAAAGAACTTATGCACAACAGCTACTAGCTGCAATGTACTCAACCTCAACTGTAGACAAGGCTACTGAGTTTTTTTTTTTGCTAAACCATGATATAAGTGAGTGTCCTAAGAATTGACATGTTCCACTAGTACTTTTCCTATCAATTTTGTAATCGGAATGATTTGCATCAGAATAGCTAAATAGTTCAAATGCTATTCTTCTAGGATAGAATAATCATAAGTTTTATGTACCTAAGAGGTATCTAAAGATGCGTGATGGTGTCCTCTTTTCGTTCGATCATCTCAAGTTGCTCGCACTACCTAAAAAGAACCAAAACTTAGTTAGAAAGGGCGTCAGATGATCTCTAGTGTGACCTCTCCAACGAGTAAGTCAGTTGGGTTCTCAATGAGAATGAATTTACAAAGAATCTCTAAGTATATGTATCTATATTAGGGATGGCAATTATATTCATACCAGCCCCGCCCCCGCTTCTCCCGCCCTGTTTTATGCGGATCTTTTCAGCACCCATTAGGTAATGGGTAGAGGGCAGTATTTGCAACCCCTGCCTCATTTTCTCCTGTCCCGCCCCCGATTAAATAAATTAAATATATTTAATATATAAACATTTATATAAATTTTATTTTTTAACAATATAATAGAACTAAAATACAAAAATATTATACTTATTTTTTTTTTACTTGTATTTCTTATTTTTCTTTGATTTTAATTATAGTCATTGATTAATATTATTATTTTAATATCTTTTCATGTCATTATTATTAATATTAATTTCTTTTAAAATGAAAAATATATTTTTCGTTACGCCCCCATCCTCGACCAGCCCCCGCTATTTTTTTGATTATTTTTCTCCGATCCTGCCCCGTTAATAAACAGGGTGGGGGTGGGGGAACACACCCTCCCCCCAAAACCCGCCACGTTGCCATCCTTAATCTATATTTTGAGAGTTACCTTTCTACTAGTGGAGTACCCCATATAACGAACCCTGATGATTAATGCCAAACACGCCATGTTTAGTTGGTTATAACCGTATCATGATTACCTTAGGTATTCACTTAACGTGCCATGTGTAGTACTCGCTCATCCTGACTAGTCAGAATGAGCCTATACGTATCCTTTCGACCTCTTGTGCCTGACCAGTCGTGGAGATGATCAGCCATAGCCTGGTCAGGATTATTAGTTACCAGGTGAGGGAGTTGCAATACTAACTAACCAGTCGATCGAGCCTTCACTTGTAGGTTTGGTATTATGTGCTCATAACTTCTACTACGGTTTTCCTAGGTTATACCTTAGGAGAACTCGTGTTCACTCAAAACGATTTTTCTTTGGCCCATATCCGAATCCCTATATCACCATCAATAGCACCCTATTCCTGATCAAAATTCTTTGCAACTAATCAGGAATACATGCCTTTAAGAGGATTTGGTGACCCATTAGTAGCCTTCTATTCCTAATCAGAATTCTTTGCAACTAATACCTGCCTCCAAGAGGATCTGGTGACCCATCAGTAGCCCCTATTCCTGGTCAAAATTCATTACAATTGATCAGGAATACCTACCTTTAAAAGGAGTTGGTGAATGTCTTCCCTATCCCTGGAACAATAAAAGCCTCTTTATGCTTGTACAATAATCAATTACTCATCACAGCTGTCAAAGGGAATTTTGGGGATTCCCAAGGAATAACACGGTGTCGTGACAATTCCCAAGGAATATCATTAAAGCCTCTATGGCACGTGCAAGGTTACGCGTAAACCCAGCCGCTGCCATTTATGTTTTCTTTTCAACCATGGATACATATATGTGGATCAATTTGAGGTGTTCAAACTTTTATGTGCCTATATTGTCTTTTCGAATCACTTGCAGTGTTCATTCTGCAAACTAAATGCCATTTGTGAGAAAAGAACCTTAAGAGGAAGACTTCCAAGCTCTGCAATCTTTTTACTACCGCTTCATCTTTTCTTTTGTTTTGAAATCGACATCGAGTACTCCTCTCTTCTCTGAATCATTTTCAATTTTTCTTCTAATAGTTGTGATTGAACCATTAACCACTTTGTTATTCAACTTCATAGAACTTACTGGTACTCTAGTTAAGGTTAGGGTTTGGAATTGGGATTTAGCCCTTTCCTGAACTTTTAAAGGCTCTCAAGGATTTTTGTCCATATACCCAGACAAAACCCATATCCAGGGGTGGCCGAATCATTTTATCCAATGATTTTGATGGGGAAGTTCAATCTTCTTATCTTGAAATCACACACAGCCGCTTACATGGCCCTCCAAACATTGAGGAGTCATCCTCCACCTCGTACATTGTACCAACAATAAACCTTGCTTCAGGAGAGCGAATCCCTCAGAGTGACAATATACCCTGCCATGAGCCTTCGAGTTCTGTGCCTTTGCACATTCCTATTCCATTCTTCTCTTTAAGGGATGAAAGCTCCTCCATGGAGACTTCCGAGGAAGAGTTAGTGCATCGACATCCTCACCGTCCTGTTTCCATACCCTCATTTGGAGGTGGTCGTACTCAATTTACGTCCTCTGCCATTGATCTCGTTTGGACAATCCGAAAAGTGGCACACTAAAGAAAGATGAATGGTAGCACTTGTCTGTTGCTTTTGAAAATATGGTCTGAGCTTACTTGATGCTACCACAAGGGTGAAAGCCAATTTCTCTATATTAAGGTACCTGCCCTCTGCTCCTCGAAAGGCTCTATTGGCATAATACACCGGCCTCTGTAGCCCTTGATCTGTCCCGATTAGTGTCGAGCTCACTGCCATCTCTGAGATGACCAAATATAAGTAGAATTCTTTGTGCGGAATGAGGTTTGAGAGGAGTGGGAATTTGGTTAAATACTCCTTCAAGTTCAAGAACGCTTGGTTACATTTCTCTGACCAGATGAAGTCTTGTTTGAGAGTCTTGAAGAATGGTAAGCACTTGTCTGTTGCTCTTGACATGAAACGATTCAGCATTGCTTTTCTTCTTGCTAGTCTTTGTACATCTTTGACATTCCTAGGAGGTTTCATGCCCAGGATTACTCTAATCTTTTTTGGGTTGGCTTCTATCCCCCGTTGGCTTACCATGAGTCCCAGAAACTTCCCAGATGAGACGCCGAAGGTGCACTTGATAGTAAATGTGTGACCCCAAGATGGGGGGTGAATTGGAATTTTTTAAAAATTGTTTAAGTATAAAAAATCCAAGTGTGCCTTTTAGATCACTTATAAGTATTAATTCACAACTATAT
This sequence comes from Heliamphora exappendiculata, assembly GCA_034768845.1. Taxonomy (NCBI): domain Eukaryota; kingdom Viridiplantae; phylum Streptophyta; class Magnoliopsida; order Ericales; family Sarraceniaceae; genus Heliamphora; species Heliamphora exappendiculata. The sequence goes on along the minus strand of JAOTRH010109502.1, from coordinate 6,084 downwards.
TTTTGGGTTTAACCTCTTGTACTAAAACACAAGTATATTTGAAACGAACAATAAGTTTCAAAAAGATTTGAGCACAATTGAGGATGCTAACTTTTGAAGTCCTTTTTGAACAATGCAAATGTACTTCTCAATATTTAAACCTTCTTGTTAACAAGATTCAATACTTGACTTGTTTTAACAATAAAAGTGTAACTTTTAAGTTTTAACACGTTTCAACTATTAAGATACAAGAATATTTTAATTTGACAATGTTTCATGAAAATATTCAGAACTTTCTAGCGTTAAAAAATAAAAAATGCAATAAATAAAAGATTCGCGTGCAAGTTAAAGACACTTTTCTAGTTTTATAACTTTCAATTTTTATTTGTAAGTAGATTAGTTTCTTGACAGAAAAATAAAGTGTAATATTATTACTTGCGAAGAAAAAGAGTCAAATGATGAAATAATGTGATATAAAGAGAATCAAAGAGAATAAAAAAAATAAGCAAGCAAGAAAATGAATACCACGATTTTTATAAGGTTCGGCACTACGTCTTATGTCCTTGCCTTAAGCTAATCGTTATGAGAATTTCTTACTACCTCTCCTTCAATAGGCGGAGGAGCTTCTCTCCTTAGTCTAGGCAGAGTAGCCTCTCTTGAGAATGTACCATTCTCAAGTCAACCCAATCCTTATAGGTGGGTTAGCCTCTTTTGAGAAACGCCTTTCTCAAATACAAATCAACAACAGTGATATAAAAGTGTACAAAAGAACGCTCCTTGGATGAGCAAATAAGTACAAACAATGAAAACTCTAAACTCACTTCTCAAGAAATATAACAATGAAGCTCACAAAGAAATCTAATGATTTTCTTCACAAATATATGAATAAAAAAGCTTAAGAATTTGAAGCACAAGAGAGTTGTATATGAGAGAATGATTGAGAGGCTTTTTTGTGAATAAAACAGGAACTCAAATGCTCTATTTATAGGCCTCAAAATTTGACTAGCCATTGGGCTAAATAAGGTAGGTTCAAATTAGTCGTTTTTTGAAAAATTCAAATTTAAACATGTTCGGTCGACTAATGAAACTAGTTCGGTCGACTGAACATGACTTCAGTCGACTGGATCTCAAGGATCAGTCGACTGAACTGCTTTAAATCTGAAATTCTATTTTTGGCAGTCCAGTCAGTCGACTGGATACAAAGCCTCAGTTGACTGGATCATTAAAAATTCAAATTTTATTTTGTCAAAAAATATTTTGATCACTTTTTGATTTGGAAAAATATTTTTATGAATTTTTAAAATTCCTATGAGTTTCAAAGAAATATTTAAGAGGTAAACTGAATGTATAAGAATCCTAACAAATAAAATTTTACAATATGTTCTTCAAGTCTTCAATATCTCAATTCTTTGCATTTGTTCTACAAAACTTGTTGCCAAAGAACTTGTTTTGAATTTATGCGTCATGGCTTCCACTGTGTATCTTGGATTGTGCTAAGCATATGTTTCCTGTTAAACAATCTCAATGTGCACAATTAGATACATAAGTTTGTTATCATCAAAATTAGTTATTGAAACCTTGTTAGGCCAACAGCACTTGAATATACATCCGTTTTTAGAAAAATTATATTTTAAAAATTTACTCGCCAAAATTTATCAAACTAGATATTGAATATAAAATTATCTTTAAAAAATTTAAAAACCTGTAACAATTTTAAACCAAACTTTTTGCTTTTTGGCTTAAAGTTATAAGCCATATTTTTTGACTTATTATCTTTTGACTTAAAGTCACACATACGGTTCACCAAATGAACTTTTTACTTATTTAGTTTAAAATAACTTTTAGTAAAAAGTCTAATTTAAAACTAGATTGCCAAACAAGGCCTGAAACAAAACCTTTTCGTACTCTACTATCAAGGACATGCAATTTTAAAATTTTAAATACTTCGGCACTTGAATATTAAGCACGATGTCTCTATTACGAATCCATTTAAAACCATGAATGATGTCGGGTGTATCAACCAATAAATAATCTTGTAAGTCAGATTCTGGAAAAAAAATATCAAATATAAAATTTTGTAACCAAGAAATTGGATTTTGTAATTAAATAGCAATGCATTTATTAAATGTAAAAATACTTTGAAATTTTTTATACAAGAGCTTTTTTATCATATCATTATTATTCCTAACTAATTCTTATCAAAAAAATTTTAAAAAATAATTGAATCAAGTTGTCAGTGATAAGTGCTTATCACATAGAGTAAACAAATGTTAGACTGAATTAAAGTTGAGACATCTAATTCAAAATCGGAACAATTTATTCCTAAAGTTGCTAATCCATGTTAATTTAGTCAAAAACTCTAAATATAGCCTAATAGTATAAAATGCATATGGGAATAAGTTCCATTTCCATTTCCATTTCCATTTCGTTTTCGCTCCAATTATGAAATATTCTTGCTTGATCAATCGAAAAAAGAATGTATATTAAGTTCATTTTGAGTTCCTCAACAAATTTGATATCCAAAACCAAAAGTAAGAAAAATTCAAAATCATGATGCATATTGCCTATTACAATTGAAATATAAGAAGTTTTTCTTGAAAAATGTACCAACTCGTCTATTAGTAAATTGCAGGTAACTTTTACTAGATAATTGATATTTTTTTTTTGATAACTGGATGTTCGGATCAGTTTGCGTTCAGTTCGACTAATTTCAAATCCCTAAAGTTAATAGTTAAATAAATCTCCAGTGGCCGTGAAAGGATTTGAACCAACGGCCATTAAAGAACAAATCTAAAATTTAACCAATTGTACTACATCTCAGGATTTACTAGATAATTGATTTACACAAGTGGAGGAAGGTTAAAAGAAGGGGAAGGTCATTTGGGTAGTTTATACTGGGATGATCTCCTTTTGTACATCTTTTCCCTTTATATCTCTTTAATTTGTGGGTTTGAGAGGGAGACAATGATAATTTGAACTGTTTATTTTATATATCTCACATTGATAATTATGTACAAAAATTGTATTTTATTTTATAAATTAGACAATTTTCGTTTAAACTGATTGTTTAAGTTTAAACGGTTTGTTTTGTAAAATAAAACTCTATTTGTTCCTATATCTATCCATGTCTATTTAATTTAATTTTTTGCATCAATAATCTTTTTGCAGGGCTTGCAGGTTGAACCTACGTTTCAAATTATCGATATGAACTAATCTCATATTACTAAAAGCTAAATTCATGTTTACTTTTTATCTGTACTATATATATTATTAAAGTAAGCATTTCATTTTGGTTAAGATGATCGTATTTTTTATTTTAAAAATGTTCTTACAATAGTTTAAATTTTAAAAATTTATTGATACTCACTTTTTTCTCTCTTTATTATTTTTTTTCTTTTATTTTGAAAATCTTATTATTTTTGAACTCTCATAATCCGTAATTAACACATTTTATTTTTAAAATTTATTTTATAATTATTTTTATTATGTAATTTCTCTTTTAATATTTCTTTAAAATAATTAATATTACACATACATCACGTTCGCATGTGCACGAACATTAATAATTAATAAAAGATAGTATACTGAGGATGCATACATGAATTGTATACTATTTCAAAGGAAGTATTGAAAATAATATCTTTTTGATTTGATCAATTCAAAGTACTATATTTAAGATGTTAATTGCTCCAACAACCAAATACTTGGTTGTGATTATAGTTGCCATTTGAACGGATTTTGTAATGACATCATCATTCTATTCTACAGTTATTTTAATAAACTAAACATTGGGTGAGCACTAAATTACTTTGCATTTTGTCCAATAGTATGAGCATCGCATCCCCAAATTTGAGATTTCGAATTCATGTTTTGCCAAAATAAAGTACTAAAGTGGGTGCATGTATATTTGTGGGTAAAAAAGAATATCTGATCCACTTATTATGATATTGGTTATCAAATGGATGCATAATTCATCTTATGCTTATTTAATTTAAGGCTTCATTTGTTTCGACGAAAAATATTTTTATTATAAAAATATTTTTAATAAAAAAATTTTAAAAAATATTTTTTATATGTTTTGTTACGACTTTAAATATGATGGTGCTATTGGATGTAGTAGTATTAGAATTTGTTGTAATGACTGTGATGGTGGTAGTGACTCCAAGCTTTGGACTATTGGGACCTGTAACGCTCATGACCACGAATTTTCGAATCCCGAGACTCTCCAGGATCCAAAACTCCCAGGAACATGGACTCTTGGGACTCTTAAACGCACATGACCCTAAGAATCCGAACCTCAGGAACTTAAGAACCTAGGAATACGGACCCTTGACCCTCTAAACCCTAAACTAGTGGTGCTTGTAGTAGAATAGTAATGCAGACGTTAGTGATAATGGTTGCGATGGTAAGAGTGGAAAACGTTTTTCACCAAATCAATTTATTTTCTATTTACTTGAAAAATATTTTTTATTGATTTTTAATTTTCACCATACCAAACAATATAAAATGCAAAAAATATTTTTTAAAAATTATTTTTTGTCAAAACAAACGAAGCCTAAATGTTAAAAATAAAATTCAAAAAGATATAATCCAAACTCACTTATAAACGAGCCAATCAAACATATCCTTAACACTAATGAAGTCACAATAATAGGTTTATATATTTTTTAGGGCCACAAAACCTTATTAATTTTTATGATTCCATACACATTACCATTAATTGGACAGTTTTTAACCTCTAATAATTTTTTAGGTATCTCAAGATATCATGACTAAATTATGCGCATCTCGACTAATTTTTAAAAAATTAATCTTATCGTCTACTAACGAATGACCCAATTAAAATCGAGATAAATTTTCATATGAACTAATCCTAAAAAGTTTATAGCATTTAACATATTTAAACTTAAAATTTTTGAAAGAGCAAATTCAAATCTCGTGCGCTGACCGTAAGGCTAATCCTTTCGAGTTTTTAACCTTCAATATTGAAGCATCTCCCAACATTTTAATGTAGTTTATCACCATAATCTTTGTCTCTCTATGAGACTATCCTTTCATTGCCTGAAGCTTCAAAAGACCTTTGCTTCTTTTGTTCTTGTCTTCTAATTTGATTAAAAAAAGGTTTTTTTAATAAATTATCGAACAATTTGTTATAATCCAACCCGATAGGATTTCTTTGTCAAAATAAAATTTTTGAAAAAATATAGAAAGATAAAAGCTCTATATTTATATTTTCAATATTTGAATTCATTATATATCAATACATTAAGAATGGAAGATAACTTTCTTCTGTTTGTCGTATATTATATCAGTGCTTCCGGAGTACTATATGATAAGTTCGCGTAGTGCTCCCGCTCAATATGATGAAGACAACTTTTAAGGTAGAAATATGATAATTTATTTTTATTATATTACAATTATTTATTAATAAAAAATATCACATAACATCGCTTACATAGTATTCTAAAAGTACTTAATAATTTACCAATTACTACGTGGTGCCTGATCTTCAAAAAAGCGTCAACATGGAGTATGGTTGTGCTAAATTGTGAAAATTTTGCATAATTTTACCTTTTCTAAATTTTTTTATTTTTTAATAATAATTTTTGTCAAAAAAATAAAAGAATAATGATAAAAAAAATTTGAAGAGTTTATTAAAGACAAAAATAGACAATATCTAATTTGACTTATTAGCTTATTTTACCTTATTTTGTTTTTTTGAAATTTTTTTCATATTTTTATTAAAATAATTTACTTTTCCAACTCGTCTCGATCAGATGAGTTAAAATGTACAATAATTTGATTTAAAAAATAAAAAAAATTTACTAAAAAATAAAATAAATAAATAAACAAATTAAGAGGCAATTATTCTAAACGGAGAATGGCAGCTAATCTAACACTAATTCTTCACCATGCGTTTGGTTTGGTTTTAAACTAAATCATGGACCCAATTATTCTCATTGACTCTAAAAATTAAGAATCAGATCGAACTGTGTAAATCATAAAATCAAATAAAACAGAACCGATAAGAAGCAATATCTTTCCGATATTAGACAATGATTCTAAAGCTAAAATACTTGTTATCTATATTATGTAAAAATATTT
>JAOTRH010109491.1:0-15418 GCA_034768845.1 Heliamphora exappendiculata | reverse complement strand
ATTAGACTAAATTTATTCTTGGATTTTAATTGAGTTTTTATATTGAAGAGGAATTTTGTTTATTAGTTCAGTTCTTAGCCTTGCATACTCCTTAATGGGTATGCGGCGTTGTCACGTAATTTGGGGCGTAACAATTTATTGGTATCAGTGCTTAAGTTTTTATTTTAATTGAAACACTTAAAACATAGTGGTGAGATGGGTAGACAGTAAGTTGGAAAACTTGATTATGTTTTGATCTTATTATTACTTGTTAGTACTTTGAATATATATATATATATATATATATATATATATATATATGCAGTGTGGTATAACTATGTATGTATGTAGGATGATATGGAACATTTTAGGAGACTTATAGATATTGTTGAAAACCCCCAAATTGGTCAAACAAATCAGACAGCTATTGGCAGTGAACAACAAAGAAATACAGATAGCATTTCTGAGGGTTCTTGAGTAAACATTGACACTCAAGGTCAGTAGCGTAGTGGAAATGAACAACCCAGGGTCCCTAATCCATCTGAGATGTTTTAGTTGATGCAAACTTTGATAGGGGTGGTGCAACAACAAGTCGCCATAGGTATGAACCTAACTAGGCTTATAGAGCATCAGCAGCAAATGCAACAAGGTGCAGGGACACAGCCAAGGCAATGTAGTGGGCATTGCAGAGCTTAAAAGATTAGCTCCACTGGAATTTGAGGGAACCACAGATCTTTTGGAGGCAAAAAAATGGATGACAGAGATGGAAATTTTTTTTGGTGTTCTTGGATGTATCGATGAAGAAAATGTCTCTTATACTTTCTATATGCTACAAGGAAGTGCTTATGAATGGTGGCAGATGAAGAAACACATACATGAGAATGATGCAGACCAATAGACAAAGAGATCGACCACGATGCTCTAGATGTAGTAGATTTCATTCTGATAGTGAATGCTGCTGGACTACTAGAGCTTGTTTTGCCTGTGAACAACGCGGTCATATGATAGCTTAATGCCCTAATAGAGATGGACGAGAGATCAAGAGGAAGGAACATACAGATGAATAAAAGAGCTCCAATGACTACCAATCAAAAGAAGGAAGGATTTCAGAGGCCAATGACTCATGGGAAGGTATATGCACTTAGTTAGCAAGATGCTCAAACTTCCAACGAGGTGGTGACAGGTATTATCTCAGTTTCTTCTATTTATGCCTATGTGTTATTTGATCCTGGTGCAACTGATTCTTTTGTTTTTATGGGGTTTGCTAAGAAACATGAATAGAAATGCATTCCGAGGAAGAATGACTTATGTGTCGAAAACCTAGTCGGAGGTGTTTTAATTACCAATTTAATCTGCATATCTCATGTAGTTGACATGGATGGTAGAGAGTTACTGGTGGACTTAACAGTGCTAGAGATTCGAGATTTTTATATTATTCTTGAGATTGATTGGCTCGCAGCTAATTATGATTTTGTTGATTGTCGTGGTAAAAAGGTTATTTTTCAGTATCCAAATTAGTTAGAATTTTGTTTTGTGGGTGGCGGACGTAAAAATTCTCCCATAATGATCTTAGCTTTGTAAGTAAAATGGTTGTTGAAAAATGGTTATAAGGGTTACTTGGTTTCTATTAGAGACACAAGTCAGAATGATTTGAGTTTGGAGAATATTCCAATTGTGAGGGAATTTCCCAATGTATTTCCTTAGGACTTATCAAGTTTGCCACCAGATAGAGAAATTGAATTTTCTATTGACTTGGTCCCTAACACAAGGCCTATCTCCAAGGCCTCATATAGGATGGCCCCAACAGAGTTAAAAGAATTAAAAGAGGAATTGTTGAATAAACATTTTATTAGGCCTAGTGTTTCTCCTTAGGGAGCCCCTGCCTTATTTGTGAAAAAAAGAGATAGGAGTATGCGTCTATGCATTGATTATCGAGAATTAAATAAAAATATGATAAGGAATAAATATCCATTACCCAGAATTGACAACTTATTTGATCAACTACAAGGAGCACAATTATTCTCAAATATTGATCTTCGCTCAGGTTATCATCAATTGAATATTAAGGAGGAAGGTGTGCCTAAAACAACTTTCCGCACTAGATATGAGTATTAAGAGTTTATAGTGATGCTGATTGGTCTAACTAATGTGCTTGCAGCATTCATAGACTTAATGATTAGGGTGTTCAAACATTTCTTAGATCAATTTATGGTGGTGTTTATTGATTACATTCTAGTATATTCGACGAATAAACTGGAGTATGAGCAACATTTGGGGATAGTGTTGCAAAATTTGAGAAGGAAGAAATTATATGCTAAGTTAAAGAAATGTGAGTTTTGGTTGGATAGTGTGTCCTTCTTAGGGCAATGTAATATCCAAGGATGGGGTCTCAGTTGACCCAAAGAAAAATGAAGTTGTAGTTGAATGGAATAGACCAACCAGTGTGACAGAAATCTTAAGTTTCTTGGGGTTGGCTGGATACTATAGGAGGTTTGTAGAAGGGTTTTCCTGTATACCTGTACCATTGACTTGTTTAACTTAATAAGGGGTTAGGTTTGAGTGGTTTGATGAATGTGAACAGAGCTCTCAGGAATTAAAATGACGTTTCGCATCAACACCAATACTCATTGTGTGACAACCCGTTCGCTGGGCATATCGGGACATATGTAACTATAAATAAGGAGCATATTCTAGCCGAATATTCATAAATACTTAAGGTAACTATTACATCATTAACGGTTCAGAGATTGTTCAAAATACTTAATAAGTACAGTCATCTAGAAAGCTTAACAAAAGTTACATCATGTCTGTGAAAAACTAAATAAAAGATCAAAAGTAAATAGTCTACATCTTCAAACAGCATCGTTGGGGGTATCCTGCTCCTGCCACATTCCCCCTTCTTTAAAGTCTCATTCCTCAACAAACGCGCCTTCCTCGAATTGTTCTTCTTCTTCACATGTGGCATAAATGTGGATCAAGCGCTTATCATCTCACCAAAACCCGCAGGTGGTGGTGAAGGCGCAACTTTATTTCCTTAAAGGGTACAGCGCCAAGCGCCACAAGTCCACTATGACTTGGCCCAAACCCGGGCCTCCGCCACGGCAGGATGCTGGCCCAAACCCAGGCCAACAATCCCCCCCAGCACCTGCCGCACAACCCGCAAGACATAGGGCCTTCCACGATGGGGAATCGAACTTGAGACCTCGCTCTGATACCAATTGTAGATCAAGCGCTTACCATCTCCCCAAAACCTGCAGGCGGTAGTGAATGCGCAACTTTATTTTCTTAAAGGGTACAGCGCCAAGCGCCACAAGTCGACTGTGACTCGGCCCAATCCCGGGCCTCTGCCATGGCAGGATGCTGGCCCAAATCCAGGCCAACAATAAATGCCATGAGCCAGAGCCCATAAGCAATTTTTCTAAACTGTCTAGCAAACTCACAACAAGATATTTTACAATACATATCGTATAACACCCAATGCAAAGTTAAAGGAACAGAGATATAGGCAAGTTATCATTTTCAACAGGATGAGCACATATAAGAACCGAAATGTGAGTGCGTGATGCAGATGAATGCAATGCGAATGCTCAACCCTAAATACTTCCAGAACAGTATCACGAATTCCATGCCGGGAATTACAGAGTAGACTTGATGGTTTATTGATCACTTACCATATCCTAACCTCGTTGCGAAAGGTAAACGCTTGCATTAGCTACATGCCTCAACTGTTCTACTCAATAGAAACGGCGTGAGGACGGGCCAACTAGTTTTTAGCAGCCTCCCTTATCCGGGCCGACAGTCCCACCTTAAGCGCTAGGATATTTGTTAAGCGTCAACTCAAAGTCTAATTAATGCTAGTGATGAACCCATGGTGCCTAAACTCTCCTTTTATAATACAAACCTCCAATTCAATATTAAATATGGCAACCAGGGACGCCCTAGATCCACAAACACTGAATAATTGATTTTCATGTCACCTAACCCAACCAAAAGATACGAAGGAGACTCCAATAACCCAAGATGAAATGGAGAATTGCCCATGACGTGCAATATGCCTCTCGTGTACAATTAATCGTTGCATGGTATATATACATGACGTGGCACATGGTACAACTTAATAAAGCATTAAGTACAAGCATATGAAGCATGACCACAATTTAAGCAACATAGACTCGAACCATTGGCATGAGTTCATCTTGTTAAAAGAATTATTTTCATACACTAATTACTCACAAAGTTCATATAAGATTCACATACTCAAGTCTCATAAGCAATACACCATTCAAACAGTTAGCCAATTATAGATACAAGTTTTAATTGCTAGTTTTAAGGTTTCGACAGTATTTCGAAACACTTAGACACTGATTAAGTTTCTAAAATTTAAACACTAATTAGATAAAAATATGCCCTACAAATTTTATGTATAACACTAATGTTAGATCCTAAGGCACGAGGGTCATTTATTTTATTTAAGTAAAAACGGTTCAACAATTTACAGAGAAATATATAAGAATTGAGATTCTGTTGGCCACTATTTTGGGGTATCAATTCAAGGGCTATGACTCTGAATTTTCGTGGAGTTTTAGTTTAATGTGCCCCCTACAAGTTTCATGTTTTGAGTTAGGGCTAGTTATTTGGAAAAAAATTGAGATTTTGGCCAAATTATAATATGGGTTCAGTCAGCCTAAAAAGGGTCTGCAGATTGTGTTTTTAATAAAGAATGCTCAACACTTTTGGGCTATCGTCCAAGGGTATTTTGAACTAATTTTTGCTCAGTAACTAGTTTAACATGTTAACTACAAAGTTCATGTTTACCACGTTTGGATTTGGTTTATAAAAAGTTAGGTTTTAAGTCTCACAAAAATATATGACAGGGAGGTCTGTCAGTAACTAAACCTTAACAATGAATTTGGAAAGGCTTTTGACCCATTAAGGCTTCGTAATTTTGGCTCATTTTTGGTAGAAAGAAGGATAAATGTGTCCTCTACAATTTTTCTGTTTTGACCTAAGCTCGGTTCTCATTATAACTTAATGTGTTTAGGTATTCAACTTAGAGCGGTCAAGATCTGACACTCTTTGAAAAAAATGAGATATCTAGAGTTTTACCTAACAAAATCACTTCAAATTTTTTTTTTAATAAAGATAACTCGAAAATATAGATCTGGACACAAAAATCACTTTAAGATCATATTTCTACAATTAGTTATGATATTTTAAAGTTGGTGGGAAAAAGTGAGTAAGCCCAGAAAATCAGGCTACTTAGGGTTTTGGTTGCTTAGCTTATGTTGTCTACATTTTTTATATGTTTTCTTTACATGTATATTATAAACTCACATAAATCAAAACTCCATAATACACACAAGCCATAAAACTTAAAAACACACACATGCAAGCTGATACAAAATACCATCTTACACAAATAGCTCATGTTCCACTCCTATGACGCCTTTTTGACTCATTATTTGTTTTATTTTCTTAGGGTTTGTTATAGAGATGGATTTAGGGGTATCTTAGGGGAGAATATGAGAGAGTTTAAAGGAGTTACTTATCTCTTTTGATGCTTAGAAGCTTGTTGGAGAATAGGACTTAACTTTAAAGATCTTTCCTTGGTTCCTCCTAACTCCTTTATCCTTCTTTCTTCCTTCTTCTCTCTTTCTTCTTTGTGGACACTTAGAGAAATTTTTATGGTTGCTCTCCCTCTCCACTGAGGTATCTCCAGGGGTTGAAGAGTTCCTCCTGGTCTTTGGTGCTCGGCTTTAACTTGCTGACAGGTAAGGCATTTGGCCACAAAACTTGCTACATCTTTCTTCATATCATTCCACCAATACTACCTCTTCAAATCATGATACATCTTTGTCTCTCCGGGGTGGACAACAAAAAGTGACTAGGGATGCTCCCTCAAGATATCTCTTCTCAGATTCTCAACATTAGGTACGAAAAGTCATCCTTGGTCAGTCAACTGTCCATGCTTGTTGACTACCCATCCTGGCTTTGATTCTTCCACAATCAGATGCCTTCGGATGAATTCGAATTCCTGGTCGTACTTTTGGGCTTCCACGACTCGTTGACGGAGATTTATTGTCGCCACTGTTAAACAAAAATAGCTTCCATCCTCTGATTCTATTGGTTGAAATCGAAATTCGTTGAGCATTCCCATCATCTTCCATTCCCTTGAGGCCATACTAGCCATTGTGCTCCTCGTTTTCCGGCTAAGGGCGTCGGCCACCACGTTAGCCTAGCCTGGGTGATAGGCTAATGTAAACTGGTAATCCTCTAAATATTCTATTCGGCGACGCTGCCTCATATTAAGATCCTTTTGGGTAAACAGGTACTTCAGACTTTTGTGATTGGTAAAAAGTTCGAATCGTTCTCCATAGAGGTAATGTCTCCATAACTTTAGTGCGAACACTACTGCCGCAAGTTTCGGGTCATGGGTAGGGTAATTTTTCTCATGTGGTTTCAATTGTCTGGATCCGTAAGCTGCCACCTTACCATTCTGCATTATAACACATCCTAGACCATCCTTTGATGCATCACAATATACCGTATGCCTAACCTCTCATTCAGGTATGATAAGGATCGGGGCACTGGTCAATATCTTCTTGAGCTTTTGGAATGTTGCCTCACACTTATCATTCCTCTCAAACTTCACCCCTTTCTACGTTAATCTGGTCATTGGTCGTGCCAACTTTGAGAAATCCTAGATAAATCTCTGGGAATATCCTGCTAGTCCAAGGAAGCTACGAACTTCAAAAACATTCCGAGGGGGCTTCCACTCCAAAACAGCTTCTACCTTGGCTGGGTCCACCGCTATTCCCTCCTTAGATACTACGTGTCCCAGAAATTTCACTTCGTGCAACCAAAACTGACACTTGCTTGCCTTAGGAAAGAGTTATGACTGTCTTAACTTTTGCAAGATAATTCTCAGATGCTGCTCATGCTCTTCTTCAGATCGGGAGTATACAAGGATGTCATCTATGAAGACAACTACAAATTGGTCGAGGTAGGGCTGAAAGAGTTTATTCATCAAACTCATAAAAACTCCAGGGGCATTGGTTAAACCAAAGGGCATGACTACGAATTCATAATGTCCATATCGGGTTCTAAAGGCTATCTTCGGTATATCCTCCTCCTTGACTCGAAGTTGGTGGTATCCGGATCGAAGGTCGATCTTTGAGAAACAAGCTGATCCTCGCAATTGGTCAAAGAGATCATCAATATGAGGCAGGGGTATTGATTCTTGATTGTTACCTTGTTCAGCAGACGGTAGTCGATATAGAGACATTGAGTTCCATCCTTCTTCTTGGCGAACAGTGCTGATGCTCCCCATGGTGACGTACTAGGGCGAATAAAACATTTGCTGAGCAGTTCCTGGAGCTGGATCTTTAATTTTTTTAGTTCGGCGGGTGCCATGTGGTGGGCTGTGATCGAAATTGGTGCGGTTCCAGGCTGAAGTTCTATCGTGAACTCAATCTCATGATGTGGGGTAATCCAGGATGTTCTTCCAAGAATACGTCCTTGTATTCGCACACTACTTGGGGTAACTCAGGGGTTGACAAAATGTTCGTACTAGCAAGTAGACACGTTAATCTCCCTACAAAATTACTCGATTTCCTGTCCTTCGCATTACCTGGGGTTAGAATCTCGCGTCGTTCTCCTTGGATTCGCACAGTGGTGTCGTCTTTCACTTGCGCCCATATCTTCCTTTGTCAGTAGTCGATCATAGCATGGTGTCCCGATAGCCAGTCCATTCCAAGGATTACATCATAGCCATTGAAATTCATGATTCGTAGGTCGCAGGTCATAGGGGTACTAGTTACTCATAACGTACAGGCTTTACAGACTGAGTCTACTCGGGTTTGATTTCCTAAGGGTGTGACGACACTTAGGGTCTGTTCTAATGCCTCGGGTTCTAGAGTAGGGACTTCATACAATCTAGAGATATAAAAGAATGGGATGCTCCAGAATCAAACAGTACTTTCACTAAGGTGTTGAATAACACGAACATACCTTGTATGACTTGGGTGTTCTCCTGTTCTTCTTTCTGTAGTGCAAAGATGCGGCCTCCCATTGGTCGATTCCCATTGTTTCTCTTGAGATTTCTAGCCTTCTGTCCATTGCCCAAGTTCCCTTGCGGTCTCAGATTCTTGTTGAGCAGGGGTCTTCCTCTTTCATTTTGCTGCTGAATTATAGGCCCGGTGACTTGGATCTGTTATGGGAACCTAGGCTATTGAGTCTGAGGTTGCCTCCACTGATGGGGCTGATTACTCAGATTCCTCTGTGTGAGGCGCAGGAACTCATACCTCCTGTGTCCTAGTTGGCAGCATTTGAAGCACATTACAAATGTCGCGGGGGGTTCTCTCGGTCGTCCTTGTTGATATTCTCGGTAATACAGTTTCTTGGGGATAAATTCCTGGTTGTTCCTCACCGGTCCTCCAGAGCTAGTACTTCGTTTTTTTTGGTTCCATGTCTTCCTGGAGTCAACTTGATCCGTCTCGGCTAGCAGGGCTGCGCGCACTACCTGGGTGTAGGTAAGAAGTTGCAAGCAAATCACCCTTGCTCGAATAGACGGCTCCAAGCCCATTCGATCTTCCGTGCCTTTGATTCTTCGTCTGGTACAATAGTCGTGGCAAAGAAGCTTAGCTCCTCAAACTGGTTTACATACTGTGTCACCGTAATTGTCCCTTCCTTGAGCTCCAAGAATTCTCAGATTTTCCCTTGATGGAAAGGGTCGGGGAAGTATTTCTACAAAAATAGGCTTTCGAATTACTTCCATGTCAGAGTCTCTACCTCATGGGTATTGGTGATCAGAGTCCACCAATGATCGGCTTCTCCTTCTAGCAGATGGGCAGCTAAGGCCACTCGATCGGTCTCATCCTGGACTCCCATTGAGTTGAACAGTTTCTTGACTACTCTTAACCATTCCTCTGCCTCCCTCGGTTCTACTCCTCGAAACGTCGGGGCTTGTTGCCTCCCTAACTCCGATAAAAACCAGGCTTGGCCACGTACGTGCAGGCGATTGATGCTGGTGACCAATTCTCGTAGCACTTGAGCTAGTTCTGGTGCCTCATCGTTGGTGGGTCCGTTGGCTTGTCGGTAATTAGGTCTTCTACCCACCATTCTAGATTAAAAGAAAAAGAGTGTTACGATTCTGGGAGTTATTTTAGTTCTTAATTGTTTATTATGGGTTGGAATTTTGTAGAGTTAAGTTAACAATTATAGAACTTCTTATGGAGATTTTGACATCAAAGGTTTGTATTTCATTTCAACTCATAGTCAATACAAGTTTGTCAAGTTCACAGAGCACACATACAATTTTCAAGTCAAAAGGAAAAGTACAAGGCTATCACGCTAACATCTAAACAAAGAAATGTGGATAAAAATGGCGAACAATCGACTCGCGTTCCCAGGTTGCCTCGATAATGTTGTAGCAACGCCACTGCACCTCAACGTGCTAGACGCTATTCGGCCCCATCTGTACTCTGTTGGTTATGGTGATCGGAGTCTCTCGGTATGTCTCGGGGTCATCAAAATTGATGGCCGAATCGTGTGGGTTGATGATTCCTTTCTCATCTGTCGGCCTCTAATACTGCATCCACCTTATAGTCAATTCATTCCCCAGTCGCGCCTTAAATTTGAAAGGAAAATCTAAGCAATAGAGTCTTCGACTGCACTTTTCGATCACACGTACTGGTCCTAAGTAATGCGGAAAAGCTTCTAGTTTTCTCCACATGCACATGTGCTCCGGACAGATCTAGCGTACACGCGATCCCCTTTATAGAAGCCTTGGCACTCCGGGCGACTATAGTAAATGGCGGTATCCGCTGCTTCGTCTTCATCAGACTCGGGTAGTGACGCCTCAAGCTGATCGTATGGGAAATCAATCGCCTCTTTGTCATCAGCATCGAATTCTTCCTCATTTGGCTCTTCGTCTATCACCATCTCATCACCTTCTTCATATGCGTTAGCCTGCCATTCCTCCAGAAAAACCCACGCTAAAGGGACGGCATCGATCGGTTCTTGCTCCTCCATAGTTATATCCTCCGAGTCTTCTTCTGGATCTAAATCTTTAGGTTCTGGTCCCACCCATGGTTCCCCCCACTGGTTCTGCGTCGGGCACCATCCTCAGAAAGGAAAGATAGAGAAAACTTCTAAAGTAACGATTTTAAGTTATTAAAATTATAAGTAATAAATTAGTTGTACAGATATTTTACAGAGTTTTTATGCTAAAGAATTCGTAATCTCTCATTCCCCAAGGCCTAAAAATTCACTAAACGTAGGCTCTGATCCCAACTATGACACCCCGTTCCCCGGGCATGTTTGGACATATGTAACTATAAATAAGGAACATATTATACCCGAATGTTTATAAATACTTAAGGTAACTATTACATCATTAATGGTTCAGAAATTGTTTAAAATACTTAATAAGTACAGTCATCCAAAAAGCTTAACAAAAGTTATATTATGTCCGTGGAAAACTAAACAAAAGATCAAAAGTAAATAGTCTACGTCTTTAAACTGCGTCGTTGGGGTTATCCTGCTTCTGCCACACTCTCCCTTCTTCAAAGTCTCCTTCCTCAACAAACGTGCCTTCCTCGAACTGTTCTTCTTCTTCACATGTGGCATAAATTCCATGAGCCGGAACCCAGAAGAAAATTTCTTAAACCGTCTGACAAACTCACGATATGATATTCTATAATACATATCGTATAACACCCAATACAAAGTTAAGGGAACAGAGATATAGGCAAGTTCTCATTCTCAACAAGATGAGCACATATAAGAACCGAAATGTGAGTGCGTGATGCAGATGAATGAAATGTGAATGCCCAACCCAAATACTTCCAGAACAGTATCACGAATTCCATGCCGAGAATTATAGAGTAGACTTGATGGTATATTGATCACTTACCCTATCTTAGCCTTGTTGCGAATGGTAAATACTCGCCTTGGCTACATGCCTCAACCGTTTTACTCAATGGCAACGGCGTGGGGGCAGGCCAGCCAATTTTTAGCAGCCTCCCTTATCCGGGCCAGCAGTCCCACCTTAAGCACTAGGATGCTTGTTAAGCGTCAACCCAAAATCTAATTACAGCTAGTGACGAACCCATGGTGCCTAAACCCTCCTTTTATAATACAAACCTCCAATTCAATATTAAATATGGCAACCAGGGATGCCCTAGATCCACAAACACTGAATACTTAATTTCCATGTCACCCAACCTAACCGAAAGATACGAAGGGAACGCCAATAAACCAAGATGAAATGGAGGAATGCCCATGACGTGCAATATACCTCTCGTGTATAATTAATCGTTGCATGATATATATACATGATGTGGCACATGGTACAACTTGATAAAGCATTAAGTACAAGCATATAAAGCATGACCACAATTTAAGCAACATAGACTTGAACCATTGGCATAAGTTCATTTTGTTAAAAGTATTATTTTCATACACTAATTACTTACAAAATTCATATAAGATTCACATACTCAAGTCTCATAAGCAACGCACCATTCAAACACTTAGCCAATTATAGGTACAAGTTTTAATTGCTAGTTTTAAGGTTGCGACAGTGTTTCGAAGTACTTAGACACTGATTTAATTTCTAAACTTTTAATATCAATTAGACAAAAATATTCTCTATAACTTTCATATTTATCACTAATGCTAGATCCTAAGGCACGGGTGTCATTTATTTTATTTAAGTAAAAACGGTTCAGCAATTTACAGAGAAATACATAGGAATTGAGCTTCTGTTGACTATTGTTTTGTGGTATCAATTTAAGGGCTATGGCTCTAAATTTTGGTGGGATTTTAGTTTAATGTGCCCCCTACAAGTTTTATGTTTTGAGTTAGAGCTAGTTATTTGGAAAAAATTTGAGATTTTGGCCAAATTATAAAATGGGTTTAGTCTGTCTGAAAAGGGTCTACAAACTGTGTTTTTAACAGAGAATGCTCAAAATCTTTGGGGTATCACTTAAGGGTATTTTGGGCTGATTTTTTCTCAGTAACTAGTTTAACATGTTAACTATAAAGTTCATGTTTATCACTTTTAGATTTGGCATATAAAAAGTTAGGTTTTAAGTCTTATAAAAAATGTGTGACAGAGAGGTCTGTCAATCACTGAACCTTAACAGTGACTTTGTTAAGGCTTTTGACCCATCAAGGCTTCGTAATTTTGGCTCATTTTTTGTGGACAAAAGGATAAATGTGTCCTCTACAAGTTTTGTATTTCGACCTAAGCTCAGTTCTCATTCTAGCGCAAGTTTTCCTTGTTTATGTAGCGACCTATGTTCTCATTATCTATCCGTCGCTAATACTAAAATTTGAGCCGAATTATTACACATTGTTCCTTATGATAATAAAGGTTTTATTATCTATAGTGATGCCTCTAAAAAGGATTTGGAATGTGTTTTGATGCAAAATGACAATGTGGTATCATATTCTTCGAGGCAGCTAAAGACGTATGAACAAAATTATCTGACACATGACTTAGAGTTAGAAGTTGTGGTGTTTGTGTTGAAGATTTGGAGGCACTACCTATATGGCGTAAGATGTGAGATCTTCACCGACCATAAAAGCTTAAATTATATCTTTACCCAGAAAGAATTGAATGTGAGACAAAGGAGGTGGTTAGAACTTTTGAAGGATTATGACTTGGGAATCAACTATCACCTAGGAAAAGCCAATGCATTGGTAGATGCTTTGAGTAGGAAGTTCTTAAGTAGTTTGGCATGTCTGATCATAAACTAAAAACATATCTTGGAAGATTTAAGAAGACTAAATACTGAGATAAGATGGCAGGAGCCTGGTGCACTTTTGGCAAATCATAGAGTTCAGCCTACTTTGATTGAGATAATTAAGGCGGGTCAAAGAGATGATTCACAAATACAAAAAGTAAAACAAAATGTGGAAGCAGGATCGCAAATCGAGTTTTTAATTCATGAGGATGGGACTTTGAGATTTGGAGAGAGGGTGTGTGTACCGAATGATTTGGAGATCAAGAAAATAATTATGGAAGAGGCTCACAAATTGGAGTATTCAGTACATCCCGGGAGTACTAAAATGTATAATGACTTAAAGAGGAATTTTTGGTAGAATAATATGAAGAGAGAAATTGCTCAGTTTGTTGCTCAATTTTTAGTATGCCAATAGGTAAAAGTTGAACATCAAAGGTCAGCGAATCAGTTGCAACCACTTCCCAATCCTAAGCGAAAGTGGGGACATATCGCTATGGATTTTGTGACAGGGTTGCCAAGAACTCAAAGTGGACCAATTAACGAAATCTGCGCACTTTTTGGCTATCATAGTTGGATTTTTCTTAGAACGGCTAACAAGGTTATATATTAAGGAGATCATAAGGTTATATGACATTCCTGTGACGATAGTTTTTGACAGGAACATTAGGCTTGTATATAAATTTTGGAAGAGTTTACACAAATTTTGGGAGACTAGTTTGAATTTTAGCCAAGCCTCCACCCTCAAACTGACAGACAGTCGAAGAGAACTATTCAAATACTTGAAGATATGTTGAGAGCTTGCAACACTGATTTTGGAGGGTCTTGGGATGACCATATACCCTTAGTGGAGTTTTCTTATAATAACAGTTATCAAGCTAGTATTCAAATGGCACCTTATGAGACTTTATATAGAAGAAAATATAGATCACCTATTTGTTGGGATGACGTTGGTGAAAGAAAGTTATTAGGACCAGAAATTGTACAACAAACAGTGGACAAGATCTATCTCATTAGAGAACGACTTTGCACTGCTCAAAGCAAGCAAAAGAGTTATGCAGATAATATGAGACGAAATTTAGAGTTTCAGGCAAGAGATCATGTGTTTATTAAGGTATCCCCAATCAAAGGGGTTATGAGATTTGGAGTACGTGAAAAGTTAAGTTCTAAATTTGTGGGACCATTTGAGATATTAGATCGTGTTGGAGAGGTAGCCTACAGATTTGCCTTACTAGGAGTATATAGCTGAGAAAATATATACCTAATTATCTAATATATATATACCAAATCAAATTCGCGTAATTGATCATGCACACTACAATTCAGAGAAATTTTGAGTTATGATAAACAACTGGTAAAGATTGTAGACAATAAAGAGCAAGTATTAAGACGACGAGTCATTTATTGTGTCAAAATTAAGTGAAGCAATCACACTGAAAGAGAAGCTATTTGGGAGCTCGAGAAAGAAATAAAATAAAAATATCCACAACTGTTTGAGAACTACGGTATTTCAAATTTAAAGAACTAAATTTCTTTTAAGGGGGAATGATTGTTATATCCGAAAATAGAAAGAATAATAATAATAATAATAATTTTTAAAATCCTAATATTTTAGAATCCTAATATTTTTAAAATCCGAATATAGATATTATTCATAAGTCATAATATTTTTTTGAGTTCTAATATTTTAGAAATTAGTTTATTTTGGTAATAGAATTGCTTAACCTAGCTATATAAATCCCTACATAGGGATTTCGGTAGCTTAAAAAAAAAGTGCGCAGAGGCTGTGCGGCGCAATAGGGTTAGCTCCGAGTGGAATTTTTTTTGGCAAAGAAGAATATTTTGTGTTTATTGTATCGATCGAATAGTAAACAAACCCCGATCGTCACAAAACTCTATTTGCATATTCTTGGCAAGTAGTTCTTATTAATATCGGTGTTGATAGTTGATAAGTAAGATTTAAAGTCCTATTTAATTTATTAAGTAACTTTTTAACAGTAAGACTAGTTTATTCTTATATTTATCGACGCATACAAGTTAATCTTAAGTTTATTTTAATTAAATGATAATATTATATAGAATAGATGATAAAAAGTAAGTCTAAATAATTATTGTAACAAATTTTAATTAAATATTATTTCAAATATTGATATAGAATGGGCATAAAAGAAAAAAAAAGAAAAAAAAAAGAAAAAAAAAGGTGAAGCCGAAGTCCATGTGAGTTGCAATCGATGCTTCTCATGGTTTGGAACGAAACAGTGTTCGTAATATATTAATGTGTATCTATATATATTTATATAAAATTTTAAGACGTTGATTTTGATGTTGGAAAAAAAAAACTCCCAGTGCATGGACTTTGTCACAGAAGGCTACATAAATATTATATTTATAAATAGAAAACGATCAAACAATAAGTTGGCAGTTGAGCAACAAAGATAAAAATAAATAAAGAATTTTTATATATTTGTCTTTGTTCTTAAATTATTGTTAATTCGATAATAGGTTGAATTGTAATAAGATTGAGAGTGTCTGAAAGAAGTGTTGGGAGAATTTCCAACGCCGACATAAAATTCATGCTCGAAAATCCAGAAAATACATCTTTATTAGACTTTTAACAATTTACAATAAATTGAAATTTACAGAGAATGAAATAACAGGAATAATAAAAAGAAATTTGCAAACCGAGTCCT
>JAOTRH010109469.1:0-15419 GCA_034768845.1 Heliamphora exappendiculata | reverse complement strand
TTTTCCCCCCCCCCCCCCCCCCCCCAATATATATATATATATATATATAATGAAAGAAAAAGAAGCACTCTCCATTTGACAAAATGATAGTTAAACTCCTTACCCAATCCCTTCCAAAGGAAGTTCCTCATTAACTTCTCTCATCTTCGGACCATCAATAGAGGGATAGTGAGAAGAGACATGAAATAAGTCAGAAGATTGGATAAAGTACTCTTTGTAAGAGTCTGTTTCCTTTAGAGAGATACTGCCCTTTTCAAGAAGTTAGCCACTTCTCAAACCTTTTCCACCACTTTATAAGGAAAACCAAGAGGCATATTCAAATATACAAAAGAGACCCCACCCTGCAACTCAGGTTCAAAGACAGTTCTGCACATTAACCACACTCCTCATAGGAATTATCTTGCTTTTGACCAGATTCAGTCGAAGCTGCGAGGCTATTGTAAAGAATAGAAGGATACATCTCAGGAATCTTTACTCATCCGTCTTCGTTCCATAGAAAACCATGGTGTCTTCTATAAAGAGCAAATGACACATTGAAATCCCTGACCTTCCTACTAAGTCGATAGGCCTGAAATCCTTAGCTCCACGGCCCCCCATTATTGGGCACTAGCGCAATGAGAAGAGGCATTAAGGCTTCTCCCTATATATATATTTGAAAAGAATTTTGCTGCACTCATTAAAAAAATGAGCAGCTCCTTTTTTAATACTCGCAGCACATAAGTATTTTTTTAAGAAAAGAAAAAAATATTGTCAACGTACTACGAGCTTTGGCTCTCAGAGGGCATTATAATTGCTGGGAGTAAAAAAATTGCCTCAGGAGGCGTTATAATTTCTGTGCGTGGCACATCATTGCTATTCGTGAATTGGTTTTTGCATTATTTTAAGGAAAAGCACTTGATGTATTTGATTTTCGAAGTCATTTAAAATTTGAGAATTTTTCTTGAAAGAAATACTAAAAATTTGAATTTGACTAGATTCCAATGCGGCCCCGTACCCGATTGGATTTGTAAACAACCCTCAGTGGGGGCAGTCACAATTCAAGTGAATTTCAAATTTTCACTTAATTAAAATAATAAAAATAAAATTCGACTTAAAATAAAAATTCAAACTACGTTTGACTTGATTTCAAGGTGACTTGGTACCCTATTGGACACGTAGGCAACCCTCAATAGGTACAGTCATAATCTAAGTGAATCACAAATCTTCACTTAAATCAAAATTTATAAAATAAATTCATTATAAATCAAATCCTAAAATCGAAGTAGTTTTATACTCATCAAACACCAAAATCAAAAATTATAATTTGGATGAACATATGATTGGTAAGAAAGTAGTTGCCAACCTTGTTTGGATGTACTTTTCTTACATTGTTGTCGTGATTCTTAAATTATTAAATGAACCCCTAAGGTTCACCCAAAATAAATTATAAATAAATAAATTCTCCATTTTTGAAGTACAGATAACTTAATTCCAATTTGGCCCTGTGTCCAATTTGAATATGTAGACAAAATTCGTGAACCTAAATATTTATCGAAATTAAATTTCAAATAATATAAAAAAGCGTAAAATAATGGGTCATTAACCATTGTAAATCAAATCAAATCAAATTTAGAATTTAAATGAGTTTTATACTCGTCAAATTAAAAATTAAAAGTAAACTAAATTTCCCTTTTAAGGAACTATGTTTGGTTTGATTCCAGTTCGGCCATGCGCCGGAAACTGATACGCAAGGAACCTATTAAAATAGGTGCAGCCGCAGTTATAAGTGAATCCAAATATTCACTTAAATAATTTGTTCAAATAAAATCTAAATTTAATTACAATTTAATTGTCATTGTTTCCTGTATGTATAACTAGACACAAGATGATAAAACAGTTGGAATTGAAGAGTTGTCCCTTCACACAAGGGATGCAATTAAGAGATACATTCTATCTTGAAAGGTCCGACCTACATAATAAAATCTTATTTGAATGAGCAAAATTATGTTTAAGTAAATTAAAATCAAATTTTTGCTTAATAGCTCTAGAGATTCTCACCTTTATCTGCCCAGCTCTTTCTTATTCTACGCCTTAAAACTTTGTTGTCAATGACTTTAACTTCTAGGGGAAGCATAAGCTCAGGTTGCTTAGCACAAAGAAGCCTTCCCACCACTATTGTACTCTATCCAAAACACCATCCTCCTTAAACCTCATGTTCTCAAAACGGGAAGAAGTTGGGCCCCAAGATTGGCCACCACAATCAAGCATAATGGGAACATTATCAGAAGTAGGCTTAGGAAGGCAGGATTGGCAAGCATCTAGAAAGTGCTGCTCCTAGTCCGAACTAATCGGAAATCCATCGAGCGTGGATGTAGAATGGTTGTTAGGCCAAGTGAATGTCTCTTCTTCCAATGAAAGTCAACTAACGCCTCCTTAGAAAAAAAGCTTGAGAAGCCTTTCATAGCAATGCTAATATATTCACAACCCAATCTCTCATGCGGGAATCTTATGGCGTTGAAGTTTCCTCCCACACACTAAGGAACCCTCCAGATAGTAGACTAGCAGAGAGCTCCTTCCAAAGGTCCTCTCAGTCACCAGTATCGGAAGGATTCTGGCCGTAAAAATCATAAAAGGTCCACGAGGAGCCATCCTCAAGATTCATGAACTAACAAGATACCAAAAAGGAGCCAATGCAAACCTCCTTCCTCTCAAGGACTTGGGAATCCAACATCACAAATATTCTCCCCGTCGTTGCAAAGGTCTTCCTTGAGTTATATCTTAAAAGATCACAGAGGTAATAACATTCTCTCTCTTTACTTGAGAGTGATAGCTCTATGGAGGATATCAAATTCATGTTCATATTAACTTTTAGGGCACAACACCGAGGCAAATATCAAAAGAGTTCTTAGAGGTAGGCGTTAGGGCTTTAAGCAGCAGTATCAAGATATGTGTTGGTTTCAATAATACGACTATGTATCATCTAAGATTGGAGAGTATCGGCTAATATATTCATCCTTTCCTAGACCCTTCATTGCATTGTGGAAGTTTCATGCATCACGATGACTTTTTTTTTTTTTTACTCATCGAAGGACTAAAATCATTATATGTATCTTTTAACACCATACATATCAACCAGTGTTTAAAACCTTCTGTAGAGATCTTTTCAGTAACTAGTTGAAATAGCCTTTTGATATGGTAAAATAATGCTTAACAATCAATAAATACTAGAAGATAATTATAAACATTGGTTTAAAGTGTTGGGTTGAGGATTAGCGTTTGCCAGAGTGAGAGAATTGACAAGAAAGGCTATATTCTTGAAGTAAAAGAGAATAGATAAGAAAGGCTATATTCAAGAAGTAAAAGGAAACAGAAGTAAAGGGTAAAACAAAACGAATTGGTACTTGTGATGATTTACTAAAACACTAAGTACTTATGATAATCACTAATGAAAACTAATAGCTTAACCTTTCTTTTTCTTTGCTTTTTTTATTCTACTTTGTCATAATTTTTGTCTGATTTGAGATATTTTCTCTAGTCTCAAATCTCTTTATTTCTAGTAATGGAAAGATGAAGTCATACAACTTTGTTTGGGGACTGATAGGTGAGGAGACAAATCATTGTTTAGATCTGTCTAGTTTTGCCATGACTTAAAATTGTGATTGGTTTTTGTTTGTAATGGAAATGTTGGAATTTCTATTTATTATTGGCGTTTCATATCAGTTTTATTAGAAGCTGAAAATTTGGCTTTTTCGAAACGAAACAAAATTCCATTCCTTTTTGGGAAGGAGCTAACAAATCTAGAATGTTTTATTTGTTAGTAGTTTAGTAGCTTATTATTATTATTATTATGTTAATATTATCTAGTGTGTGCGAGTGTATGATTGTAATAGTGTTCTCTAAGTTTATTATAAATAAGATTTCTCGCCTACCCATTAGGGTACGGCTTTCCATTATTCTCTTTCTAATAACATGGTATTAGAGTTACCATAAAATCCTAGCTTTCATGAAACCCTAACCCTAACCCTAGCCACCCCAGCCGTCGACCAACCCTTGAACAGTGCCTACGACTAACACAATGCCGACAACCATTCCTTCGCCTAACACCCAGCCACCTTCATTAGTATCGACAACCCAGCGGCGACCATCCACAGTGCCGATGACCTCATCACACCCAGCCGACAACCTCCCACAGTGCCGACGACCTCACCACACCCAGCAACAGTGACTGACGACCTCCCGACAGCCATTCTCGACCACCCTCAGCCCCACAACAGTGCCGACGAACCTCCCCTTCGCCTGCACGAGTGCCGACAGCCATCCCTGAGGTTGCCGACAGTCTTCTCTTCTTCCCTGAAGGTACAGCAAGCTTCTTCTCCTTCCCTGTAGTGCTGTAAGACCCCCTGTCCCTTCCTTGAAGTGCTGACAGTCTCTTCCCTCCCTCTGGGAGTTGCCGACACCCTTCCCTGTTGACTGATGAAACCCTAGTTTTTCCTGGAGTCGCTGACAATTGCTTTCTCACATAGCCCACCTCTCTTTCTTTCTACTGGAAGTGCTAACAGTCCCTAGGGGAGTTCTAGTCGCTGGTTTGAGGTTTTAGGGACTGTTGTGGTCAATTACCTTGATTATGTGAGTACCAATAATCCCACGGAGAACCCTAGCTGCTGCTTTGAGGGTCTCGGGGACTGTCACAGGGTGTTGAAGACTATGGTGATAGCTTGAAGGTATGCTTGGTGGTCCATTTATGAATCGTTCTGGTTGGAATTGAGTTATATTGTTTTGTTGTAGTGGTTGCCTGTGATTCCTTAATATTGATAAAGTGTGATGTCGACGCAGAGTTTGACAAGGGTGGGCGACTCTCCAATTAGTACTGAAAGAAGGATTAGTGAAACTCAAATGAGTACTAACAGATAAGGAATCACAGATGTGTTTTCATCATCCACACGGTTAGTGGATTCGAGACTGACTGGACCACAAACATGTGTTATGGAAGAAAAATGTATTGCTAACAATTGAAGGTATGAAAAATGAGGATCATTTATTCAACGATCCTCCTGAGAAGGGATCTGATGAATACAAGAGGTGGACAATGGATGATGCAAGACTATTGAGTAAACTGTTGAATTCAATGGAGTCGTCCATTGAGGTTTTAGTGGCCAATGCCACCACTGCTCGAGAGGTGTGGATCATACTCGATGAGACCTTTGCGTCAACTAATGAGTTGTCCAAATTATATGATGTGATGCGGAGTATATTCAGAATACAACAGGGCGAACGACCGTTCTTAGACTATTTCAAAGAGTTCAAGGTGCTGGCAGATGAGTATGATCGGTTGGTACCTTTCACCAATCGATACGAGGTTTTCAGAGAGCAAATGATGCAATTTTTGGTGGTGTGTTTCTTAGCTGGAGTGAACTAGCAACTTGACTTTGCCCGTTCATAGATCTTGGTTGGGTCCGATATTCCATCTTTATCTGAGGTCTTCAGGAGGATGAACAGAGAAATTAGTAAGGATGAGTCTCGTATCGCTACTGCTGACCAGAGTGATCACACAGCCCTTGGTGCATTTCGTGGAGGCAGTAGAGGTGGTTTTTGTGGTAGAGGTCGTGGTGATGGAGGACGAGGTAGAGGCCATGATGGAGGACGAGGCAGAGGTCGAGGTGGATGTGACACCAGGTCCTGTTACTATTGTGGAAAGCAGGGACATTTACAGGGCTAGTGTTGAAAGCTACATTGGCATCCTACCTCGTCTGTGGCCAATGTAGTGCCCGATTATGATGCTCCTTCCTCTTCTTCTTCTTCTGAGAGGAGGACTATAGATATGACTCAAGAGGAGTATGATCAGTTTATCCAGATGAGGATTGGGAACACCGCCGATATTCCCTCAGCCACAGTTGCAGGTAACCCAACTGCATGTATGGCTACTCCCAGATCATGGGTGATAAACTCAGGTGCATCTGCACATACGACCCACTCCACAGGTATTTTTTCGTCTTATTACTTGACTCCTCAACATAGTGGAGTTCTTGTTGCCAATGCAGGAACCTTAGAGGTGAAAGGACAGGGAGTAGCTGCTTTATCTCCATCTCTTATTCTCTCTGATGTTTTACATATTACTGCTAATCCATTTAATTTGCTATCGGTAAGTCGTATTACAAAAAATTTGAAGTGCTCAGCAACATTCTTTTCTGATCATTGTATTTTTCAGGATCTAGTTTCGAGAAGTACTATCAGTAGAGGG
Organism: Heliamphora exappendiculata; assembly: GCA_034768845.1. Classification (NCBI taxonomy): domain Eukaryota; kingdom Viridiplantae; phylum Streptophyta; class Magnoliopsida; order Ericales; family Sarraceniaceae; genus Heliamphora; species Heliamphora exappendiculata. The sequence continues at coordinate 9,202 of JAOTRH010109469.1, read as the reverse complement.
CGGGTGGTGGGTGACCTGTATGTGATGGATGAACCCTCATATGTTACATGCTCCGGACATTTATCTCAGCTTTTGGAAATACATTGTCGGTTGGGCCATCATTCCTTGCCGAGTTTGAAGAAATTATGCCCCAGTTTCAGTCAGGTTACACAGTTAGATTGTGAGTCATGTCGTTTTGCTAAGCACCTGCGTGTGCCATGTGTCACGGAATAATAATAGGACCAAGAGTCCTTTTTCTTTAGTTCATTCAGATGTCTAGGGTCCACGTCTTGTTACATCTTTATTTGGCTTTCGATACTTTGTCACGTTTGTTGATGACTATTCTCGAATTACTTATCTTTATCTTATGAAGAAGCGTTCTGAATTACCGACTGTGCTTATTATTTTTTGTAAAGAGGTTCAAACTCAATTTGGACAGACTATTCAGATTCTTCGTGGTGATAATGGGGGTGAATACATTGGTGGCGTGTTGGGTACATACTTGCGTACCCATAGGATTATTCACCAGACGTCTTACCCAAACACCCCACAACAGAATGGAGTGGCTGAGCGCAAGAATAGACATCTATTGGAAACTGCCTGTGCCCTAATGTTCAAGATGAAGGTTCCTAAAGTGTTATGGGGTGAAGCAGTATTGACAGCATGCTATCTTATTAATCAATTACCGTCCTTTGTTCTCCATGGTGCTACAGCCTTGTCAGTTTTATTTCCTCAGTAAATTTCTTTCTCATTACCACTAAAGATCTTTGGGTGTGTGTGCTATGCGCACGATACGAGGCCAACTGTGACAAAGTTAGATGCCCGCGCCTTAAAGTGTGCTTTCACAGGATATCCTAAGACACAAAAAGGATATCGGTGTTATAGTCTTCATGGGGTGCCCGAGATGTGGTGTTTGTTGAATCTGCTTCGTTCTTTGTATCAGCAACTACACCTTTCTCCACTGGTGCTGATGATTCAGAACAGATTCTGCTGTATCCTCTATCTCCAGATTTACCAGTGGCACCGACTCCAGGTTCCAGGACTCAGGTTGATATTTCTGATGAGTCTTCTCCTATTGTCTCAGAGGCACTTGTGATCTCATCCACAAACTCATCTTCTCCAGGCCCCACCACCTCTCCTTTACCTGAGTTAGACTCCTCTCCGTTGGATCCGGCCTCTGATCAGATAAGTGATCCCCCTATTGCTTTACACAAGTCTTATCGTAGTTGTCGGGATCATCCCTTATATACTACGTTATATCGTGGATTGCCTGCTACTGTCCAGCAGGGTATTTTTACATTTGATCAGCATACTTTGCCTTGCTCTGTTGTAGATGCCCTTCTCATTTAGGTTGGCGTCAGGTTATGATTGAGGAGATGAATGCTTTTGAGGTTAATCATACGTGGGACCTGGTATGTCTTCCTCCTAGGAAGACAGCTATTGGGTGTAAGTGGGTATATGCTGTCAAACTTTATTTTGATGGCACTCTCGAGAGATTGAAAGCCCGTTTGGTGGCCAAGGAATATGCTCAGACCTATGGTCTTGACTATTTTGATACCTTCTCCCTTGTTGCGAAGATGGCCCCCATTCGTCTCTTCTTGTCTTTGGCTGCTTCCCATCAGTGGCCGTTGTATTAGCTTGATGTGAAAAATGTATTTCTGCATGGTGATTTGGAGAAAGAAGTTTACATGGAGCAACCACTTGGCTTTGTTGCTCAAGGGGGTCTAACAATGTTTGTCGGCTACGGTGTTCATTATATGGTCTGAAGCAGTCACCTATGGCTTGGTTTGGCCATTTCAGCTCCATTGTCCAGGAATTTGGCCTACAGCAGTTAGCAAAAGATCATACTGTATTTTTTTGACATACCTCTGCAGGTTGCATATTACTTGTTGTCTATGTAGATGATATTGTTATTATCGGTAGTGACAGTGGAGGGATTGTTGCACGTAAATTATTTCTAGGCACTAAGTTTCAGACCAAAGATCTTGGTGAACTTCAATACTTCTTGGGTATTGAAGTAACCAGAAATACGAAAGGTGTGTTCATTTCCCAGCGGAAGTATGTGAGACCCTGTATCGCTTTACTTTTGATATATATACTTGTTGACGTGTTTTTTTCATGTAATGTATATCATCGATGCCTGGTTTATGTTTTGGAGTTGTAGAACAGCATTTATAGATGTGTTTTACGCTTTTTCAGATCTTGTTTAGGTTTGTTTGGTTAGCCTTAGAACTAAAAAACCGAGACCAAAACAGTAGGCGTGGCATCTTGGGTTCGGTCGACTGGACTGGTATGCTCGGTCGACTGAACTGTTTTTCTTGAGTTCGGTTGACCGAACCGAAGGGTTCGGTCGACTGAACTGGGCGGTGGTTTGTTTCTCGAGGAGCTTCAGTCGACTGAAGTGGCCTCTTCAGTCGACTGAACTGCCTTTTTGCCGAGCTTACAAGTATTCCAGCCCCTGGAACGTTTGGGAAAAGCTTGTTTCTTCAATTCTCTCTGCACTCTCTCTACATATTTGACCTGCCCGAGCCTAGTTTTTGACGATCAGCTTGTGGATCCCTGCTATTTACGCTGCTAGCTTCGTGTTTGACCGACCAAATTTCTGTTTCGACGTGGTTCGGATTTCGAGGCTTTGAGTTTCAACTCGCCGAGGTAGGATTTCAGATTTTACTGCTGTATTAGGGTGTTATATGTAATTATATGCTTTTTCACCGGGTAAAAAATGCATGAAATGTCATATTTGTGTTTAAACCTTATTTTTCGGGTAAAAAGTATGTTTTTCGGTTTTCTTGGTTTAGTACAGCTTATGACATGTGGACGTATGGTTTTCAAAGGTTGTTTTGAAAACGGTGGTTTTTGTTGGGAAATGATAGTTTTGATTGAAATCTCAACATTTTATGTTTTGGAGGTTTGGAGCTCGCCTTTGGGGTTGAGTCTCGAGTTTTGAAACGTTTGTTGAATATAGGGAAAAATATTTTGAAAATGTTTTGTTGATCTCCATGTTAATGGATGGATCTATATGCATGTATAATATATATTTGCAAAAAAAAAAGGTTTTGTAGTTGATGCTACAGTTCGGTTTTTAGAAGATTATCTAGATGTACCGAGATGGTGGGTATTTTGCACGAGTTGCCCTCGGTGAAAGTTCGGAAACATGCGCAGTGTAGGTACCTATGTTATTCTTCGGGATAGTTCCCGTAAAGGTCGGTTTGGGTGCTCTTTTCCCTCGGGTTGTCGCCTGTAAAGTTAGCTTTTACGTCGTGGTGCTCCGTATAGAACTTGTCATTACTTAGCAGATCTTGAGTGATGCTGGAACTAGGTAATGGGCAGTCTATAGTTGTTACCTCTATCACCTTGTGATGGAGTCGGTACATAGGATCTCTTTCTTCTTCTCTTTCACGATGGTACATTCCGTGAGGGAACAATGTTTTTGATTACTGTTTTTCTTTAACTATGGTTGGTTATTTGCAATATTTGCGTCGCATAGTTTGAAGGATGAAAACAGGGTTTTATGCTAATAAAACTGTTTTGGGGGACTTGTGTAGTCTGATAAAAAAACTTGGGGTTTGTGAAAAACCTTTTCTGGGTTGTGGTTGAGTGTAGCTCCCACTCACATAGTTGCATATTTTCCTGCTTTACAGCTTATTATCTGTTTCTATTGGGTTTCAGCTCAGGGGTGGGAATTTTCTGTAAAATCATTTTCAGGTAATAATGTGGATGAGTAGCTTTGGTTGTGCCTGCGGTGGCGAAAGACTTTTATAGTTTTTCTTTTTGATATGCCTGTTCCTGAAGGCAAGTTTTGTACGCCGTAAGGCGATATATTGTATGCATGTTGGAACTGTATGCTTTTGTTTATAAGAGATATCTTTAGTTGGGTATTCTTTTGGTTTCAACATGCGGTTTTGAATATATGAAAACCTGTATTTTCATAAAAACTTGTGTTGGGTGAATTTTCACATGATCCCGGATTTTGGGACGTGACAAAGTATGTTCTTGATATTCTGGAGCGAGCATGATAAAGACGTGGACTCACCTATGAAGTCTAATGTCAAGTTAGAACCGAAAGGAGCGGTTCTTCCGAACCCTGAACAATATTGATGTACAGTGGGACACCTTAATTATCTTATTACTATGACTCGCCCAGATATTGCTTACCCGGTGAGTATAGTGAGCTAGTTTTGTCTGATCCTCATGTTCTCCATTGGCAAGCAGTGTTGCGTATTTTTCGGTACTTACACAAAAATCCAGGTAAGGGAATCCAGTTCTGTGATCATAGTCATATGGAAATGGAAGGATACTCTGATGCTGATTAGACTGGATGTACATTTGACAGGAGATCCACATCTGATTACTGTATATTTGTTGGTGGGAATTTGATTTCCTAGAAGAGTAAGAAGCAGATTGTGGTATCCTAGTTTAGTGCTGAGACTGAATACCGGATTATGGCATTAGCGACTGCTGAGATTATGTAGCTTCAGCAGATTTTGACAGAGTTACACTTTCCACTTAAAGGCTTTGCCAGACTCTGGGTTGATAATACCTCCGCTATTTATATTGCTACAAATCTAGTCTTTCGTGAGCGAACGAAACACATTGTGGTTGACTGTCACTTTATCCGTGAGGAATATCAGAAATGCGTTATTACATTTGGATCTATCCCTACAGGGGAACAAGTGGCTGATATCTTCACTAAATCTTTGCCGGGTCTACGTGTCTCCTATTTATGTAACAAGCTGGGTTTGGTAGATATATCTGCTACAGCTTGAGGGGGGTGTTAGTAGTTTAGTAGCTTGTTATTATTATTTTTTTTATTATTATGTTATTATTATTCAGTGTGTGTGGGTATATAATTGTAATAATGTTCTCTAAATTTATTATAAATAAGATTGCTCGCCTACTCACTAGGGTACGGCTTCTTATTATTCTCTTTCTAATAACATGGTTTTATTAACTATGACAAAAGAGATAAGGGAGGGAAGGGAGTTGGTAGAGTATTGGAGAGGACCTTTGTTAGTGTGCCATGATAACCAAAATCATTAGTTGGAACGAAAGGGGTTTCATTGTGGTGAAGAAAAAAAAAGAGTTATCGTTGAAGTATTTTCTGAGCGATTGATGACACCAGTGATCTGTCTTCAAGATACCAAATTGAATATATGTCTAGCAAAGTGTTGTGGATTGTGGAATGGATATTCTTACAAGTTCCAAGCTATAGGAACTGCTTGGGTGTGTCAGTGTTGTGGGGCCAGTGGCAGCATGGTTGTTCCTCCAAGGTCCTCCTCTCATGAAACTGATGAGAAGGTATGTAGATTGAAAAAGGTTATTTATGGACTAAAGCAGTCTTTTGGAGCTTGGTTTCATAGATCTTTCAATGCTTTGTTAATATTTGGATACAAAGAATCCTGCAGATTATACTATATTCATCAATTGAGGAACTAGTAGGATTTATTCTTAGTGATAATGTTGATGAAATTGTGGTGACGAGTAATGACGCGGATGAGGTATCTCATCTCAAGGCATGTCTTGTTAAAGAGTTTGAGGTTAAAGATGTGGGATAATTGATAAACTTTCTTGAAACTGAGGATGTCTGATCCGATAAAGGCATCTTTACCTCCCAAAGGAGTAATGTTTTGGAAGCCTTCATTGATAAAAACTGGGCTGGTTCTGTTGATAATGGATAAGCTATTATACTTTTGTTGGAAGATATCTAGTTATTAGTGAAATAAACAGCTGACAGTGTTTGCTAGATGTAATGCAAAATTTGAATACGGAGTTGGGGCACATATCATTTGTGAGCTTATGTGGCTCCAAGCATTACTAGATGACTTGGGAATTCATGGCGAGGGGACTATGAAGCTATATTGTGATAGTATGGTTGCAATTAATATTGTTCATAACCAAATAGTAACAATGCAAGTTGGGTACGATATATATATATATATATATGCACCAACTTGAGTGAAAGTGTCAAGGTATATGTTATATTTTGCGCATGAATATTTTTGTATTTGTACTTATTTAATATAAAACCTGGTGGATGAGGAAGAGAACTCTAATTTCTATTCTCTCGTCTTTTTGCCGTATATTGCTTCTCTTTTCATTTTATTCTTCTCTTTTTCCTTTCTTTTTCTTGGAACCAAGTATGTTCGACTCATATTTTGGAGCGAGTTTTTGAGCGGAATTGCTTTAAACTGAATATTTCGAAAAATTGAAACAAATAGTTTCAAAAAAACACAAATCGAACATATTTATGAGATTTTTTCCACTTCTGTTCTGAAAAGAAATTCAGAAAATTTTGATAAAACACAAACGAACGCAACTGTTTCTAAATGAAGATCATGAGCTGGAATATAAATGGGCTTACATTTGGGAGAAAGAGAGAAGTGGTTAAAGAGGTTTTGTTAAAAGGCAATCCAGATATTGTTTTACTTCAAGAAATAAGAACCAAAATGTTTGATAGGAAATTGATTACAAGCATTTAGGGAACTAGGCTTTGTTAGCTTTATTATTGTTATCCGGTGTGGTTGGGCACACCATATCTTATCGTATATATTCGTTTAGTTATAAATAAACTAGTGTGTGCCCCATTAGGATTAACGCTTTCATTAAGCTTAATACTATCTGATTAACATGGTATCAGAGCCATCACCGTCAACAGCTCCTCCTTGAACCCTAACCCTAGCCGCCGACCACCCAAACCTCACCCTCCAACGCCGCCACCCACCAACACCACCATCTTCAGCGTCGAAATCCGCCAGACCAGTCTCCAACAGTTGCCGAAACCCTAACCCTCGCCACTGACCCAGTCTCATCCTCCAGCGCCGAGACCTACCACAGCCACCACCTCTAGCGCCGAAACCCACAACCCAGTCCCCAACAGTCACCGACAGGTGTCGAAACCCACCAAACCACTACTTCTAGCGCTGAAACCCACACATCAGTCCACTCCTGGCGTTGAAACCCACCAAAACCACCATCTCTAGCGCCGACACCCCCAAACCAGTCCTTTATAGTCGTCAACAGCCACTGACGTCGCCGAAACCAGTTGCCGCCACCCAAATAGTTGCCGAAACCCACCAAAACCCACTAAATAGTTGCCTCAGTCACCGATCGTGTCCCAAAAATAGTTTCCGACCATTTAAACAATTACCGGAAACCTAGTTGAGTCGTCAAAAAAGTCGACAGTCGCTGGAACTCGGCAGTTCTATTTTTTCGTCTCCCTCACTACGTCCCTTCATTCATCTGTGCAATGGCCTGCTTTCCATTCACCGCCAAGTTCTGTGTTGTCCAATTTTTGTTGATGCAGTGAGGGTGTCTGGTTGTGGGATCTCTGGTATTTGAACAAGAATGTCATCGGAGGGCGATAGGTCTGCTATCCGGACTTCTGGGAATATTGAGTCTCTGACGGATACCGGGCGACCAATGAGAACTGAGGTGTTCTCTTTTTCTACTCGGCTTGTCGATGAGAAGCTTGCCGGTGCTTTTGCTTATCCTTTGTGGCGGAAGAATGTGTTGAAATCCTTGCAAGGCATGGAATTGGATTCCCATTTATTTGATGTGTTAGATATATATGTATCTTAGTAGTATCTTTACTATTATTCTGCGTGTGTGAGTATAGGGATGTAAGTGTGGCTTAGCTTTTTATTATAAATAAGAGTGCTCGCCTATCCTTTTGGGTACGACTTTCCATTACGGTTAACATGGTATCATAGCCACCCTAACCCTAGCCTCCCTCCTCCAGCCAGCAGCCACCAACCACCAGCCAGCAGTCACAGTCACCACCAGCCATGTCACTGCTAGCAACAGACCCAGAAACCTGCCACCTTCCTTGGGAAACCCTAACAACAACAGACCACTGAAACCCTAGCCGCGAACTCCGCCGACCATCGAAACCCTAGCCACGAACCTCCACGACCCTTCTACAGCCACGCCGACCACCGAAATCCTAGCCACGAACCCCGCCAACCACCGAAACCCAAGCCACGAACCCCGACGACCCTTCACAGCCCTCCAACAGCCTCCTCCAGCACCGACGACCCTTCACAGCCCTTCGATAGCCTCCCCTAGCACCAGCGACCCTGTTTTTCCTTTTTTCCAGCGCCAGCGACCTATGCTCTCACTCTTTCTGGCATCGACAGCCCCTGTGCTCTCACTTTCCAGCGTCGTTTGTTCTTGCTTAGCACCGATATCACCCTCTGCCGCTTTTTCGGCGACCTTTTCCTTTTCTAGCGACTTTTTCGGTGGCCGGCAACTGTTCCGGCGACCGGCAACTTTTTTGGTGACTGTATGATTCGCGATTTGAGGGTCTTTCACCGACTACTGGTTTGGGGGTCTAAATGCTACTGCAGTATTTTTTATTTTATGAAGATGAGTTGGTGTGATTTTCGGTTCGTATATGAATGATTAAAGGTGTGGGTGCGTCATTTGGCTGGATCTGATATTCTCTCCTTATCTGAGGTCTTCAGGAGGATAAGTAGAGCAGTTAGTCGTGAAGAGTTTCGTATTACCGCTGCTGATCAAGGTGATCATACAGTCCTGGGTGTATCTCGTGGAGGAGGTCGAGGTAGAGGATGTGATGGCCGACGAGGCAGAGGTAGAGGTAGACGTGACACCCAGTCTTGCTATTATTGTGGAGAGCAAGGACATTTACGAAGCACGTGTTGGAAGCTACATGGGCGCCCTTCTTATGAGAGGAGGACTATAGATATGACTCAGGAGGAATATGACCAGTTTATCCAGATGAGGATTGGGAACACAGTTGATGGTTCCTCAGCCACGGTTGTAGGTAATCCAGTTACATGTATTGCCACCCCCAGATCATGGGTGATAGATTCGGGTGCTTTTGCCCATATGACACGCTCCACAGGTACTTTTTCTTCTTATCAGTTGACCTCTAAATACAGTGGAGTGATTGTTGCTAATGGTGGCACTTTGGAGGTGAAAGAGCAGGGAGTAGCTACTCTATCTCCATCTATTACTCTCTGATGTTTTACATACTCCTGCCAATCCATTTAACTTATTATATATGAGCCGCATTACCAGGGATCTGAACTGCTCAGTCATTTTCTTTCCTGATCATTGTGTTTTTCAGGATCTAGTTTCGAGGAATACTATCAGTAGAGGACGAGTGGTGGGTGGCCTGTATGTGCTGGATGAGACATTGGATGTTGCATGCTCTGGGCGATCATCTCAGATATTAGATATACATTGTCGGCTAGGTCATCCC
>JAOTRH010109448.1:0-15421 GCA_034768845.1 Heliamphora exappendiculata | reverse complement strand
GTTTGTGTCGACACTAACTCTTTGATACCTGAAGATCAACTTGTAAAACAGTTAGGGTGTCAAACCATTTGATCAATGGCCGTTGACACACTTGATAAGCTTCAAGTATACTTTGCCTTAAAACTATTTGACTTAATTTTCAATTAAGATTAACATGAAATATTCTTGTTCAAGAATACTTAAGTGTTTAAACGTTTTTGAGATCTAAGTCTTTTTTTTTGCTAAGGTATCAACTTAATTCTTCAAGATGTGTTAACACTTTTATTTTGAAAATATAAAATATTATCCATTTAAAATCATTTATTTTTAAAAAATAAATTATGAAAATTATCAAAATAAAAATAAAAAGCCCTTTGGCTAACAATTTCTCCTTTTTTGATGATTACAACCATATTTACATTTTCTAGAAAATAATTTAAAATATTTTTTTAAAAGAGTTCTCCACTTATCGATATACCTTAAATATTAAAAGCAATTATAAAGGCTAGGCATACATCAGAGTGAAATCATACAATTTTTAACATGATTTGTAACAAATGATCAAGAAACATTATGAGTTTATTATACATCGTGCAAAACAGTAAATATGTGTTAAGAGATTTATCCAATCACATCCAATTTTATATTCAAACCGTTTAACAAACATTCAGGGGCAAATGAATAAGATATTATCAATCACATGGATAAACGTAAGATCAATATTTGATATCATTCACCATCCATTCAAAATTCATCTAAAACAAAATAAATATTCAAACATCCACAACAATTAAACCATTCAACCCATATAAACAGTTAATTAAAAGCAATGTACGTTTAAAAACTATTACAACTTCTCCTTCTTGCCAAAAAATATGTAACTCCCCTCCCCTTTTCTTCACTTTCTAACTCCCCTTGTCTCTCACTTTCTCCCCTCTTGGAATCGTAAAAAAAAGAGAGGCTACTGATCATCCATGAAGCGTTTGAATTCCTTCTTGGCCTTGGCTTTGTCCTTGCTAGCAGAAGCTCATTTTTTAGTGGCGCGTGATCGCTCGGCTTTTGCTTCACCCACTGCAAGGGCTTCTCATGGTGCTGCCAAAGCAAGGTCAACTTCACACTTGAGTCTTGTTGCCTTCTCTTCCTTCATTTCTTTGGCTTTGAACTGTTTAGCCCAAGCTTCCTTGATACATGCGAGGTGCTCTTTCACCTTCTGGGAGTGCGTGTGAACGGCTGTGATGATGCCTTTGTCATACTCTTTGCGCACCTGATAGAGGATTGCCTTGTTGTAAGTGACAATGGATGCAATGTTTTCATCCATGATCTTGCAGAGGGCTCTCCCTACATCAGTGGCATTTTTTACATCTCGTCTGAGGCTACGGTTGGTTTTATCAAGATGTTTAACCTTCTCAGAGAGTGCAGAGACAATATGATGCAAGTCAAAGAAATCTTAGTCTACTTTGGCCTAGAAGAGAGTGACTTTGAAAGACAGAGAGTTGATAGATGACAGAACTTCAGAGAGGTTCACTTGAACAGGAACAGAGGATGATGATGCAGCAGCAGTAGGAGGAATAGGAGTAGATGTGGGATGAGGAGGAGCAGAGTGAGATGAACCAGGAGTACTAAAGGGTCCACTATGATCAGGTCTAGCTGGAGGAGAATCAAGGTCAATGGGGATGGAGGAAATGTTTCTAGGAGCTTGTAAAGGAGAAGATCTAGGAGATGTTGGGGTACCTCTACGAGTGGTGGTCTAAACACCATCCACATGTGCAATTTGCATATGCTTTAGGAAGGACTTATCATATAGATCATGCTTAGAAAAGGCAATGGCCTTTTCCTCATAAAGATTGATGCCAAAATGACAAAAAACTCTGGTCAGGTACATCCCATAAGGGAGAGAAGAGTTTTTCTTGCTATGGGAGTGGAGCATGTGAGAAATGAACAAAAAGCCTAGGTTTAGGCTCTTTTTTTCTAGAATACACCACATTATAAAAATGTGCATGTATGAGACGTCACCAAATTTTTCCATATGTGGGAGAAAAATATGGTTGACCTATGGCGTTGGATGTACATTTCTGGTTTTAAGGAGTTGGCCTCTAAGGGCTTTGAAGGGTCGATGTCATCGTTTTTGAAAATATTTTTCACTGATTCAGAAAACAAAAAGCCTTCAACCTCAATGGGTTTTTGGCCGTGGTAAACACAAATATCACAAGGGGGTAGGTCTAGAATCTCATTAAGGGTAGAAGGGGTTAACACAATATCTTTACTATTCACCCAAGCGGTGATGGTAGTGGATGGAATGAGAGAAATGTGCTTGTGAGCATAAAAAGATTTAACCAAGGTGGGGTAGTGAGGCTCTTGGATCTGTAGAAGCCTTTTCCACCCAAGGTTAGAGAAGCAATCCTTGAATCTCATCTCAACCGAATCAAAATACTCAAAGTCTATGGAATGGCCAGGGAAAATTTTTTGATTCAGAAAGGAAGAGAAATATAGTTGACGAGATTTAGGATTTTTGAAAGAGAATACCTCAGAGGAGGCAACATTTTTTAGTGCAGTCTCTTTCGTCGTTGTAGTCGGTGCCATTGGCGATTTGATTGTCTTCATTCTCTTGGACGATCTAGGGCTTGAAGGAGAGCCCTCTGCAGTTCTCTTTGATCCTTTGCCCATCGTCTTTGGCGGCATATTGAAGGATTTAGAGATCGAATTTGAGAAGGAGAGGAAGGGTCGACTTAGGGTTTGAGAGGAAAAAGAGGTGGGAGACGAATAGATTTGAGAGAGAGAGAGGGAAACGAAATGACATTTCGGGGACCGACGTGTCTTATATAGACTTAACGATTTATGTCGACACAAATTTTATTTGGTGTCGACATGATTGATAGAGAGTGTGGGTGTTGAAACAGAGAAATTGTGTCGACACATTCGGCCATTTGGGTCGACACAATCAGGCTCGGTGTTCATACAAATTTACCAAGAGTTAGAAAAAATTACGGTGCTGACACTGAATAGAATGGGATCATCACTGTTCACGCAGTGCCACTTCTATGCAGTATTGTGTCAACACAACACATATTTGTGTTGACACTTCTTCAAGTTGTGTCGACATATTTTCACATTCAAGAAAGAACATTAGGCATTTTGAAATGTAATAAAAGACATAGTTAGTATGGCATATAAATCATCAATTTGGAGTACATAGCATACTAAGTTCTCTTTTTATATAGCATATTCGTTTTTCATTTAAAGGTTTTGTGAAAATATCCGCTAACGGGTAATCGGTGCCTATAAATTAAAGTTCAATATTTTTTTTTTGCATATGATCTCTTATAAAATGAAGTCTAATCTCTATGTGTTTTGTTCTTGAGTGTTGTATAGGATTTTTAGATAAATTAATAGCACTTGTGCTATCACATTTTATAGGGATATGATCTAAGTGAAAACCATAGTCTTCTAATTATTATTTTATCCATAAAACTTGTGCACAACAGCTTCCAGCTGCAATATATTTAGCCATGGCGGTAGACAAAGCCACTGAGTTTTGCTTCTCGCTAAACCAAGAGATTAGTGAGTATCCTAGAAATTGACAAGTACCACTTGTGTTTTTCGTATGTACTTTGTATCTGGCAAAATCAGCATCCGAATAGCTAAATAACTCAAAGGCTATTCCTCTAGGATAAAATAATCATAGATTTTGTGTTTCTAAGAGGTATCTAAGGATGCGCTTAACAGCAGTCACATGTGATTCCTTAGGATTATATTTAAATCTAGCACATAGCTTGCGATCGAATTAATGAGTTGAGAAATGATTCTTAAGATATGAAATAATGATTAATATTTACAACATAATTATGAAAAAAGTTGAAATGAGATAATAAGAGTGAAATTGGAGATTTGAGTTTAGTTTAAGTGAATTTGCTGAGATTCAGGTTTAAGAATCGCCGCTCGAGCGATAGTGGCCCGCTCGAGCGGGCTAGCTGGAGTATTATAGAAAGTTATCGAGCCTTGGAGAGAATTTACAGAGAATATATATATATATATATATATATATATATGTGTGTGTGTGTGTGTGTCACACATGAGCCCCCAAAACTCACTTTTATATATTTCTCTTCTCTTCATTCTCTCTCTCCTCTTGAGAGAAACTCACCCAATACCCTCAAAACCCTAGTTTTCGACCACTCAAATGGAAGATGAAGGCTTCATTATAAGATATCAAGGGAAAATACCAAGCTTTAGAGCAAGGAGAGTGAAGATAAAGCTTTAGGAGAGCAAGAAAACCCAACATCCAAACCCTAGGAGGGAGATTTGAAAAAATCACAAGCTTTCGAGCAAATCCAAGGTAGGATCTAGATTATCTCACATGTCTTGCGTAGATTTGGGTTGATATTTTGTGTAAATGAGTAAAAATTGAGTCAATTACATGCTTAATTAACATATTGGTAGACTTGTGTGTGTGGATTGAGTTAATTTTCATAACATAGAGGTTCTTGAGAGGTGATTACCCATGAAATTGATGACTTGTTGCATTAAAAAGGAGTTTTGAGACTTGAATCTAGTGTTATTTGTTTAAAAATAAAGATTTGAAGCATATTTGATAAAGGGTTATGTGTTTGGAGGTTTAGAACTGAAAACAGGAGAGATTTTGGGGTTTTCTCGGGCGACAGCGCTCTCGAGCGGAGCCCTGTCTATTCGAGCGCTCACATGGCAAAAGGTTGGGCGCTCGAGAGCCCGACATCCGCTCGAGCAGACTTACTGCGTAGGGCCAACTTCGTTTGATCATATCTCCCTCATTCGGACTCCGAATTGAGAAATTATTGTACTCAAATTGAAGCCCTGAAAGTCCTCTCTCCAACAAGACTACTCTCACAAGAAAATTATTTTTTTTAAAAAAGTTATGATTAAAATAGTGAGAGTATGTCAAAATTTCTTGATCAATTTTCACCCGTTTTTACCCAAATATTTCGAAAAAGTTATTTTCACTATTATTGGCCCTTTTTACTAAATTCCTCGTCCCTTGAGCTAGTGGCGCACCTATACATATAACTAGATTGAGTTGGGAGGCATGCATTGGACCGGTTGGTTGGGTTTTCTTCTATATTAAAAGTGGGTTTCAAATTGATACGTAAATATACATGATGGGTGTTATCTTTTCAAAATGATGTGATCTTTTGCTATCAACCTCGTGTTTGTGATACTTGGTAACATGGAAGAAACGACGTGAATTGTGAGAAATTATATCATGAAAGTTGTGATACATGTGATTTGAAAATTTAATAGAAAATTTGGGTTTGGAATCAAAATGGTGTATTATGGCAATAATTGGGAGAGGAACCATTTGTGAGTTGGACTGTCGGGTTTTTAACCAATAATGAATCGTATGGATTGATGTGGATTAAGTTGGGCTAGCGGCTCCATGGTGAAAGATCGAAAAGTTGCGCAAGATGGGGACTACATGCCCACGGGTTAGTCCCCGAAATGTGGTGTTATGTCGTGGTGAGTTATAGAGCTATCTATTACCCAATGGCTTCGTGTAGCTGTGGCATTGGGATTTAGGGGTCAAAAATAAGAGAATTCAAAAGATATTTTGAAAAATATTTAACACCTTGAAAAATAAATTTTGAAAATTCTTTTTATCGAAAATAGAGTCGCCACTTAGTTTTTGAGAAAAACTAAGAAAAATAAGAATAGCCACTGATATTTAAAACGTTTACTAGAGAAATAGGATTCGGGGGCTAAGGTACGAATCGGGGAAGGTGTTAGGCACCCCGTTCGCCCAACCGTAAGGTTGGCCTCTACTAATCATCATTGGTTCTTTGATAGAATTTTTGAAATACATGCAATTAAAGAAAATAGAGGCAAAGAGAGAACATTCAAAATCAAATATGAAAAATACATAACATATGTACATAGCACTCCAAATTATGACAAATAAAAGGATTAATTCGTAGGTCTTATGACATGCAATTTCTATCTAAAGGAAACATGGAACACACCTGCATGCTATTTTACAATAATAAACTATGCTAGCAAGGTTCAAATGAATAGGCTAAAGGTGCTAAAATAACCTAGAGATGATTTGCTACAAAATAAATTAAACTACTCTAAACATGCATTTAAAGAAAATCACCAAAATATGCATAACATTCATTTAGAAAGAAAAATAGGAACATGATAAGTACTAAAAATAAAAGATGCACAAGAATTCAATGTTTTAAAAGAAAGAAAATTTACTAGCAAAAATAAGTGTGTTTTAACAAAAGAGAGTTCAAAGATCTAAAAAAAATAAGAAAAAAATTTATAAAAAAAAATTTATACTAAGAATAAGGAAACTAGAAAATGTTTATTGAACTAATGAGAAAGAAAACTAACTATTTAAATTTTAAAAGGGATGAAAGAAAATAAAGAGAAAAGAAAACAGAAAGGAAGAAAATTACATTCAAAGAATGAGAATGACTTTTTATGAAAATTAGATTAATGCTAGAAATATAAAAGAAATTAAAAATAACTATATAACTTAAATGTGAAATGTAGTATTAATTACTACATTCACATAAATATAAGTGCATTGTTATAATAATTAACAACATTAATTAGTTATAATTATAAGAATATTTTAGCACTAAATTGATGAAGTAATAAAAATAAGAAAAAGAAAGACAATGTACTTAGTGTGAATGTGAAGAAATTAATAAGTAAACAATTAAAGAGAATAATCAAATTACAGGGAACAAATAAGACTGATTATGTAAATGGAAAAAAAATGTGAATTGAACTTGGAAATTAACCCGATCACTCCACGAGAGAGAAAGCGGAGTTTAGAAAGATCAAGGATCCAAACGTGGTACCTAAATTGCCGGGGAATCCTTAAGTTGGGAATATGCTTCAATGATCTAATCCTCGGGTAAGGATCCAAGCAATACTTCAACGTCGATCGGAGGTTTAGCAGGGTTTCGGCATCAGGGCTCAGAATTGATCGAGGACCGACGAGTTAGTTTAAGGTCGTGAGGAGGACCGAGGAGTCAGTTTAGGATCGTCAGGAGGACCGACGAGTTAGTTTAAGGTCGTGAGGAGGACCGATTTGGGGTCATGAGGATGACGGACGAGTCAGTTTCAGTTCGTGAGGAGGACCGACGAGTCTGTTTAAGGTCGTGAAGAGAACCGACGAGTGAGTTTAGGGTCGTGAGGAGGACCGATGAGTTAGTTTAAGGTCGTGAGGAGGACCGATAAGTCAGTTTGGGGTCATGAGGAGAACCAGCGAGTCAGTTTAGGGTCGTGAGGAGGATCGAGAAAAATAACAAATTAATAGGTCGAGTTAAGACTTAAAAATTCGGGACGCGAGTTAAAAGCTAAGTTATGGCCTAAAACTAGATTTATCAGAAGAAGAAAACATCTAAAAAAGATAAGGGTTTAAAACAGACAAAATTATTTTTAGAATCACTTCTAAATAAATAAAAAATTCAAAGTATTTTTAAGAAACACCCGAGATTATAAAATTATTTTTTGGAAAGCTCTAAAAATCATTTTTAGAAGAACACACACGCTAAATAAAAATTTTTAAAGAAAAATATTTAAGGATCAACTTTGTTAATAAAATAAGGAGAAAATATTCTATATTAATACACGAGAAAAATAAAATGCATGTAAATAATAAGATAAACAAAAATATACATTAAAAGGCCCAAACATCCCCTCTTAAAACCCTAAAACATCATAATGGCAGTCTCACTCGATGTGACCCTTGACAACTTGGCGGTCGGTAGGACGCAACCCATCTAACATGGCGGCCACCGGATAAAAACCCTTCCAACATGGCGGTTGTTGTGTGTCTTTTGGGAACCCTGGCGGTCGCTCATTCTAGATGTGGCGACCGCCAACTTGAGACGCGCACCAGGCCCTTTAAGGCGTGCAGGGTGGCCTCATTCTTCACCTTCGCACTCTCTCTAACCCTATCGCACTCTCGAGTTCTCTCTTGCTTCCTTTCGTTCTTTGAGCTTTCGTACCTCATTTTCTGTGGTGCGAGATGTTTACCTTATTATTTGTGATTTCCTTTCTATTCGTGACGGACCAGGGTCATGGGGATGACGACTCGGGAGCACGACGGGACCCTTCCATTAGTGGGGGTACTTCCGCGCAGCCCACTACTGCGATGGATGCTCTAGTATTTGAGGCGGAGTGTGCCTCTCATCGGGTTGCTGAGGAGGAGGTGCGAGTAGCTGCTGAGGTTCAGGCGGCTGCTAATGTTGATGCTGCTGCAGAGGCTGCGGTAGCTGATTTCTTTGATCCTGATGCTGGAGAGGGTCATTTGGCACCCTTCGACCCACATACGTATGCTCCACTACCCCATTGCGTGGTTCCACGTGGGATGAGGCGCTGCGAGTCTCCAGTCGATGCTATTGCGGCCGACGTTCTTCTGCGGGAGCACGACCATCATATGTCTCGTCGACGCCCATCAGTAAGTACCCTTTTCCTAATGTCTTTAATACCAAAGCAATGATATTTCAAATATAGACGCATATTTAGGATCCCCCATGTGATGATGTGATTTAACGATGATGATTTATTCTGATGTGCTTGAATGACATGGATGATGATTGATTTTGGCTTTAGGTATCTATGCAATGGAGATTAAAACTGTAAAGACACTTAGGGTTTGAATAAACAAAGAAAGGGCAATTTTTAAATTTTTAGGAAAACATAAGAAAATTTAAGGGTAAAATTTTGTTTTTTTATTTTTGGGGCGTGGGATTTTTTTTTTTGCCAAACTTTTGAATTTTAAAGGGGCATTTTTAGGAAAATTTGTTGAAATTCTTAGAAAATTTTGGAAAGAATCTTAGAAAATTGGGACAAATTTTAAGAGAAATTCTAAAGAATTTTTAAAAATTTTTAGAAAATCTTTAAAAAATTTTAAAAATATTTTGAAAATTTTGAGAAAATTGTAAGAAAATCCTATAAATTTGAGAAATTTTTTTAGAAAATCCTAGAAAATTGAGAAAATTTTTAACAAAATCCTAGAAATTTTTAGAAAATCCTAGAAATTTAAGGAAAATTTTAAAATTTTGAGGAAAATTATTAGAAGATCTTAGAAATTTTGCGAAAAATCTTAGAAATTCCTAAAAATTTTGAAGAAAATTTTTAGAAAATTATTAGAAGATACTAGAAATTTTGCGAAAAATCTTAGAAAATCCTAAACATTTTGAAGAAAATTTTTAAAAAATTATTAGAAGATCCTAAAAATTTTGCGAAAATTATTAGATCCTAAAAATTTTGCAAAACAACTTAAGCAAATGCTAGAAAATCTTAGAGATTTTAGGAAGATTTTATTTTTATTTTTATTTTATTTTTATTATTTTTTATTTTTTGATCGTATTTTTTTATTTTTTTGTTATGATTGGGGAAAATTTGTAAAAAAATTCTTAGAAAATTAATCCTAAAAGGTAAGGGTAAAAGGGGTAAAACACAAATATAAAGAGAAATTGAGATTTTTTTTTATACTTGGGAAAAATATTAGTATAGAATGATAGAAATTTGTCTGGTGCACTAGGGTTTAGGGTTATTAGGAATCAAAAAACTAGGGTTAGGGTACCTAGTTTTCTAGGGCTTAAAGGGGCCAAATGAACATAGGTTTTGTTTTTAGTTGTTTCCCTGCACTTTGCTTGCTCGATCTGCCCTTTATGTATTCTCTATCTTTCTCCTATTTACAGGCTAGTCACTACGTTCGAGGCTTCGGAGGTTCAGCCTCTGGGGAGGTGTTGGAGTGGTATGATGCCCTCCCTGCTCCTAGCCGGGCTTACATCGATACCTCTGGCTTTACTCGCTTCATACCCCTACTGGGTAGGACGAGCAATGATCAGGTATGGCTGACAGCCCTGGCCGAGCAGTGGTGGGATACCACCAACACCTTCGATTTCACCACCTTCAAGGCTACTCTGACGCCTCTGGACTTTGCTCTTATCACTGGCATCTGGGTTGGAGGAACCCCCATTCCGTTTAATCCGTCTATATCTTAGTCGACCGACGCACTACTATACTTTCTTGGGGCTATCCCCGCGCAAATGGACCGGTATCGAGTCAGATACACCTGGTTGTTTAGCCGCTTCTGACACTTCTAGTGCACCGAGCCTTGCCACTACGAGTGGGTCGCCCGAGGCTTTCTTATGTATATGTTCAGTACCTCCTTGTTTTCGAACAAGGCGAATACCGTTCACTTACATTACTTGAGCGGCCTGGCTCGTCTTGATCGAGTTGCTTCGTACGACTGGGGTGGCGCTGCTCTGGCTACCCTCTATAGATTCATGAGGACACTGACCCGGTTCCCTTAGGAGCTCAGCATTGGGGGATACTGGAGGGTATGGGAGGTATGGTTTAGCTTCTGTAGTTCTTTATCCATTTTTGTTACCTATTATTTTTGCCAACTGACATCTTGTTCTTTGCAGTTGTGGACTTATGAGTTCCTCGGGCTTCACATCCCGGCGAACTCTACGGCAGACCCTCTGGTCATTCCTTGAGCAATCCAGTGGTCCCGAGGGTTGAAGGGGAAGAAGGCCGGAGGGAAGGACCTTGATCGATTCTGGGTATCTTTGGACTGGCTGTTCCCTTATCAGGTATCCCTACTTACTATTCATTACCCTTTGTACCATACTTGTTCACTGCACTATACCATACTGATTACTGTATTCTGTTTACTGATACTACACTGTGATTACTATGTATTGTTCTGTTCATTGTATTTTACAGGTTCACTAGGGCGTTTGGAGGGGGGTAGAGGATTGAGCTGGCGCGGATCTGATGCGTAGCCGTGACACCGCTGTGAGGCGTATCCTGCTGGAGGGCCCATTTGGGCGGGAGTACTATCTGGGAGAGCGAGTGGTTCGCCAGTCGATTGGCCTGGATGACTTTCGGATCCCAGTGGTTCCTCTAGCCTGTATGCGCCAGACTGAGGATCTGGGCCCCGTCGTTGGAGACTA
The DNA here is from genome assembly GCA_034768845.1 of Heliamphora exappendiculata. NCBI lineage: Eukaryota > Viridiplantae > Streptophyta > Magnoliopsida > Ericales > Sarraceniaceae > Heliamphora > Heliamphora exappendiculata. The sequence goes on along the minus strand of JAOTRH010109448.1, from coordinate 4,484 downwards.
CAGGGCTTGGGCCCGGGCTCATCTAATGGGACCACTAGGACCCGACCCAGTTGCCCCAGGAGGCAGGAGACGGGGACATACACCAGAGGCTGCTGGTATTGGTGCTGCTGGTGCCACTACTGGAGCTGCTGATGCTGGTCCTACTACTGCTTATGCTAGTCCGGCTGGTGGAGCTAGGGTTTGGAGTGTTGAGATACCCTAAACCGTATCTTCCTTTGAAGATGGGTATGCTTTCGACATTGCTATCCCGGTTCCTTCAGCCTCGGAGTTCCGACCAGAGCACGCTCAGGTTTGACCATTTTCTCACTATTTCTTTTTCGCCCTTCTTTATTCATAGATTACTTAGTTTTGTATTATTTCTTAATAGACGGATCAGGCTTGGCTGGATCGGCTTATGCTGGTGATGAGCGGCCTGCGGACCCTTGTTCGCCAGCAGGATGCTGCTCTTCGTGTAGCTGGGGTTCCTTTTGCTCCTCGGCCAGTAAGTGTTTATCCTTTTTGATCTCTTTGTTCTTCTTTATACTATTTTTTTATTTTTTGTCTCTTTCGACAGCCACCTGTAGCTGCTGCTGTTTCACCCCCTGCTCCTGCTCCTGCCCCAGTTTCGATACGTGGTTGGGGGTCTCGTGCTTCTTCCCAAGCCCGTCCCCGAGGATCTGTCTCTTTCGCCTGGTGCCTCTCTAGAGTTGTCTCCTCCTCCTCTGACAGTGACGACAGTGATGAGTTCGATAGACTTTTCGAGGATGATAGTTCAGAGGATGTTGGTCCTTCTTCCCGCCGAGTCTGCCCGAGACATGAGTGAAAGAGAGACCCCCCTTTCCCCAGTTTTATTTATATTTATGATACATTTATTTTGATGGGCTTGCGTGCCCCCGTTTGACACACTTACTTGATTCATGGGCCCGTGTGCCCCAGTTTACTTTTTTATTGGGCCTAGGTGCCCCAGTTTACATTATGATACACTATACTACATTTTTGGGCCTTCGTGCCATTTTATTATCTGCTTATCCGTCCGCTGAATGATTCTCTCTTATTTACTACTCAAACTTACCTTGGATGCATAGTTCAGCTTGTTAGCCCAAGGACTTTTTAATTTGATTTTGTTGATTTTCATAACTCATTTTCTAAGAATAAATGAATTTAAAATGATAATATTTTATATTTTTAAAATAAAAAGTGTTAACACATTTTGAACATTCAAAGTTGACACATTAGAAAAAAAAATAACTTTTATCTCAAAAAGATTCAAACACTTGAGCATTCTTTAATTAGAATACTTTGTGTTCATCTTAATTAAAAATTAAGTCAAACACTTTTAAGAAAAAGTATACTTGAAGCTTATCAAGTGTATCAACACTCATTGATCAAATGGTTTGACACCCTAACTATTTTTACAAGTTAATCTTATGGTACTAATACGTTAGTATCGACACAATCTAGTTTTGTGTCAACACAAAAGTGCCGAAGTTCCCAGGACTCATTTTGAGTCGACACAAACATATTTTGTGTCGGCACAAAAGTGATCCTCACTTTTGGTTAAATTGTGTCGACACAAAACAACCGAGACCTTCTACAAATTTTTGGTGTCGACCCCAAGACAAATTATTTCGACCTAAAAGTCTCGAGCCTGCATGGAGAATTTTTGTGTCGACCCCAAGAAGATTTGTGTCGACACAAAACAATCGAAACTGACTGCAGAATTTTTGTGTCGACCCCAAGAAGATTTGTGTCGACACAAAACAATCAAAACTGATTGCAAAATTTTGGTGTCGACCCCAAAGATCAAATGTGTCGACACAAAAGAACCGAGACTTCCTACAGAAAATTTGTGTCGACATCAAAGACAAGTTGAGTCGACACAAAGTTGTTCCTCCAGATATTGAAGTTTCAAACGAGTCGACCCCAGAATGTTGGAAGGTAAAGTGCAGAATTTTTGTTGACCCATCAGAACATTCGTGTTGACCCAGCCACTTAAAGATCCCAGCCCTAGACACTTTGTGTCGACACTAAAACTATTTGTGTCGACCCTAAACATGGAAATTCAAAATACGATAGATCTCAACGGCTGATTTTTTAGCATTTATTACACCCACTTACCTTCAACGGTCAAGAACTCACAAGAACTTATATAAGGAGTTACTTCTCAGCATTTAAGAGGTTGGAGATTTGCATTTACTGTTCCATTGCTCAAATCAATCTCAGAAATCATCAAGCTCACATTTATTGTTGCAATTCCTATTCTTGTTCCTCATTTCTCTTTACCCTCTCATTTATTGTAAATCAATCTTATAAAGAGAGTGAGTGTTCTTCATTTATTATATCTCATTTATTGTAATCAAGGGTGAGTCACCCTTTAACCTTTGAGTGAGTGAGTGAAACTCATCAAAAAAGAGTTCAAGAGAGATTAAAAGAAAATAGGGGCTTATTTTCATAAGATTTTCTTGAAGCTGAAATAGGCTTGTGAATGTGCCCGTAAATATTCTGATAGTTCAGGAGAAGACTTGAAACTTGTAAAGGCTTGGAATACGCCCGTGAAGTATTCTGGATAGTGAAAATATTCATGAAAAATCATGAGGAGTGGATGTAGGCTAGGATAAAGCCAAACCACTATAAATTCCTGGTGTTTGGTTCTATTTCTCTATCCCTCATCTTTTAGTATTTACATTGCTTATATATTTGCATATCTTGCTTTATTGCAATATTAATAGGTTTTTGAAAAAGGTTTTTAAATTGTTAATTTTTAAAAAAAGACCCAATTCACCCCCTTCTTGGGTTGCCTAGATCTAACAATTGGTATCAGAGCTTGGGCTCTTGCTTTTAACTTAATAGTCTAAGAGTTTTATATGGAAACCACTAGTATTGGACCTGTCCAATCTGAAGGTCAATCGACCAACAGACCCCCTTTTTCAATGGAATAAACTATAACTATTGGAAGGTTAGAATGAGAATTTACATTCAAGACGTAGACTATGACCTTTGGCGGGTTATCATGAATAGATCCAAAAGACCTACCAAAACTGTTGAAGGGGATGCTGTCCCTAAACCAGAAGTTGAATGGACTGAAAATGGCATTGAGGAGATACAAAAGAATGCTAATGCCATGAATGTCCTATATTGCTCACTTGACCTAAATGAGTTCAATATGATCTCTACATGTGACACCACAAAAGAAATATGGGATAGACTCGAAGTTACCCATAGGGATACCAATCAAGTGAAAGAGTCAAAAATCAGTCTGCTTGTGGATAACTATGAACTATTTAAAATAAAGCATGATGAAACTATATCTGATATGTTTACTCGCTTCATTGATATTATTAATGGACTGAAATCTCTGGGCAAGATTTACACTAATGCAGAAATGGTCAGGAAAATTTTGAAGTGTATGCTAAAGAGTTGGGAAGCAAAGGTCACGGCTATACAAGAAGCCAAAGACCTGAATAGACTCATCCTATAAGAATTTCTCGGTTCTCTCATGACCCTTGAGATGAACATCAAGATGAATGATGAGGAAGACAATAAAAAGAAGAAAGGTATCGCCTTCAAGTCCTTAGCTCCTGAAGAAGAATATGAGAAAGACTCCTATGTGATGACAATGAAGACATGGCTCTCATCACAAGAAAATTCAAAAAGTTTCTTCGAAATAAGAAACAAGGAGGAAGGAAGTTCTTCCAAAAGTAAGGACACCGAGGTGAGTCCACCAAGTTCAAAGGTGACTCTAGAAAATTCAAGAACGACTCCAAAAAAGAAGAAATCATTTGCTATGAGTGCAAAAAGCCTGGACACATCAAAACTGAATGTCCTCAGTTTAAGAAGCAATTCAGGAAAGGCTTCAAGAAAGCTATGATTGCAGCTTGGAGCGAAAGCGATGACAACAGCTCTGAGGATGAAAAAGAAGAAAATGAAGTTGCCAATCTATGCCTTATGGCCAAAGAAGATGATAAGGTAACTTCTGATTCTTTTTCATTAGAAGAACTACAAAATAATTTTGAAGATTTGCATGATGAGTTGAGAAAATTAGGTGCAAAGAATTCTATTTTGAAAAAGTTAATTCTTTCCACCTCAACTGAAATTGAAACTTTAAAAAATAAAAAATATGTCTTGCTAAAGAAAGTTTCTGTTTTAAAAGATGAAAATAAAGTTTTAAGTGAAAAAGTTGAGGATCTCACAAAAACCGTTTATAAGTTCACTCAAGAAAAGAAAAATTTAGATAAACTTCGTGGGATGCAAAAATGTATTTTTGACAAAGGTGGAATTGATTACAAACCTAAGAAGAAACAAAAATTCTTGAGCAACATATTTGTCAAACCATCATCAAATCATTCAAATGCTACATATTTTTACTGTGATAAGCATGAACACATTGTCATGCACTGCCCATACAGAAAATCTCCTAATGTTTATGTCAAGAAGGCTTGGGTTCCTAAAGGAACACACCCTCAAGAAACTAACATCAAAGGACCCAAGAAAATTTGGGTACCAAA
>JAOTRH010109437.1:0-15422 GCA_034768845.1 Heliamphora exappendiculata | reverse complement strand
TTCTAAAATTTTTCTAAAAATTTTTCTAAACTTTTCTTGAACTTTTCTAAAAACAAAAAAAAAGAAGTTTTCTAAGATTTTTCAAAATTTCCTAGAATTTTTCTAAAAAACAAAAAAAAAATTCTAAGATTTTTCAAAATTTTCTAGAGTTTTTCTAAAAAACAAAAAAAAAGTTTTCAAAATTTTCTAGAGTTCTTCTAAAAAACAAAAAAAAAGTTTTCTAAGATTTTCTAGAACTTCTCTAAAAACAAAAAAAAAGTTTTCTAAGTTTTTTCAAAATTGTTTAGAATTTTTCTAAAAACAAAAAATGTTTCTAAGATTTTTCAAATTTTTTTAGAATTTTTCTAAAAAACAAAAGAAAAGTTTTCTAAGATTTTCTAGATTTTTTCTAAAAAAACAAAAAGTTTTCAAAAAAATTTCAAAATTTTCTTTTTTCTAAAAACAAAAAAAAAATTTCTAAAGATTTTTCAAAATTTTCTAGAATTTTTCTAAGAAAGAAAAAAAAATTCTAAGATTTTTCAAAATTCTCTAGAATTTCTCTAAAAAATTTTCCTAAAATTCTCTAGAAAAAAAAAAAATCAACCCCTTAGTTGTATGTTTTTCCCAAAAAATAAAATAAATTCCCATCTTTTTGTTTGTTCAAATCCTAGTGTCCCTACTGTTTTAAACTCCATTGCATAAGTACCTAAATTTAAGTTTTGCATCTCAAAAACCATGCACAAGTCATCACTGCAATCATCATCATCAATTCATCATATCATATGGGGGATTCTAGGCATAGGTTTACGTTATGTCATAAAAAAACATGTTTTGAATTTGAAACAGTAGGAATAGATAACCTACCGAAGGTCGCTGACGAGAGATATGGCGGTCGGGCTCCTGTAAAAGAATGTCAACAGCGATGGAATCGGTAGGAGGCTCGTAGTGTCTCATCCTGCGGTATACTATGCGATGAGGGACCAGATCATAGGTTGTGGGTCAAAAAGTGCTGGATCACCCTCTCCAGCGTATAGATCCAAGAAGTTGGCTACCGTAGCCTTGCTGGCAGCATCTGCAGCTGTTTGTGCCTCAACAGCAGCCCGTGTCTCCTCCTCAGCTGCCTGGCAAGAAGCGCGCTCTGCCTCAAGTAGGAGAGCATCCATCGCAGCGCTAGGCTGCGTAGCAGTGACCCCACTGGCAGGCTGACTAGTGGACGTATCCCCGAGAATCCCCATGGAGGAGCTTCCAGCAATAGAAGGGCCCTGACACGCCCCCAAGTCATTATCTCCCTGGCTTGAGCCGGCCATGAAAAGGAACGAAATCACGAAGAGTAGAGTAAACATCGTGTGATAACCAAAAGGAGCAAGAAGAAAGCAAGAGAGAGTTTGAGAGCACAGGGAGGCTAAAGAGAGAGTGAGAAGGTGAAAAGTGAGCCCACCCCGCGCGCCTCAAGGATCCTTATCCGCGTTTGAAGTTGGCGGCCGCCACCTCCTATTATGGCGACCGCCAGGTTAGTGAAGAGACACATGGCGACCGCCATGTTATAAAGGTTTGAAATGGTCGGCCGCCATGTCAGAGGAATTTCACCTTGGCAATCGCCAGGTTGTCAAACGTGACGTCATTTCCAGCTTGGCGACCGCCATGTCAGAACGTTATTATTACATTTAGGGTTTCTAAGGGGACAGTTTGGGGGTTTTCTTTATTTTGTTATGTTCTTTTAGCATTTGGTGGCTTTTCTTCATGTAATTTATTTTTGTTGGTTAAATTTTTAAAAAATATATATATATATATAAAATAAAATATATATATATATAAAATAAAAAAATAATAAATAATAATAAAAATCTTGGGTGTTTATTTCTCTAAGCTCTTTATTTAATGTATTTTTTCAAAATAAAAATCTTGGGTGTTTTCTCGAATTTTTGTGTGATTATTTTCCTCCGATAAATTTAATTATAAACCGTAACTAGGCTTTGATTATTTTTATCTCACGTTATATCTCGAATTTTTAGGTCTTAACTCGACCTAATAGTTCGCGATTTTCCTCTGATACATTTAATTTTAAGCCGTAACTAGACTTTGATTATTTTTATCTCACGTCTTATCCCGAATTTTTAGGTCGAACTAAGCTTTGATTATTTTTATCTCACATCTTGTTCTGAATTTTTAGGTCTTAACTCGACTTATTAATTCACGATTTTTATCCGATAAATTTAATTTTAAGTTGTAACTAAACTTTTGATTATTTTTATCTTATGTCTTGTCTCGAATTTTTATGTCTTAACTCGACCTATTAATTCGCAATTTTATCCGATAAATTTAATTTTAAGCCATAACTAGGTTTTTAATTATTTTTATCTCACGTATTGTCTCAAATTTTTAGGTCTTAACGCGACCTGTTAATTTGAGATTTCCACTTCGATAAATTTAATTTTAAACCGTAACTATGCTTTGATTATTTTTATCTCACGTCTTGTCCTGAATTTTTAGGTCTTAACTCGACATATTAATTCGTGATTTTCCTCCGATAAATTTAATTTTAAGCCATAACTTGGTTTTTAGTTATTTTTTATCCCGAAATTGTGAGTTCTTAACTCGACCGATCAATTGCATCTCCGGTTAAAGTAATCTCTTGGATCTTAACTCGATCCTTCTAAAATTATTATATCCCCAACCAAGTTCTTAGATATTAACTCGATCTTTGTGCTTTCCTTTAGATCTTAACTCGACCTTTAGGATTTGTTCAACTATACCAGCATCTGCATCGCGTTAACATCTATATCATGTTACATTTTGCATCATATTTCTTGCAATTTTGCATTTTTTTCCCAGGAACTACGTTTTGGTCTGATCCCTAGCAAAAAAGGGGTACGTAAGCAACTCGATGAAAGTTTGGGTACGACCAACATCATATATATGCTTGTGTGTTTGTGGCCTAAGATTTACGGTTAAGTCAAATAGCTGTTGTCTCTAGGTCTTTGATATAACTTGAATTGCGCGTTGCTACACGAGTCATATAAAAAAGGAGCAACTGTAGACACCCCAATTTGACCACACCAAATCTTAGGTGAATTCGAAGATGAAAACAGGTGGAACAAGTACTTCAGTTTAATCTTCGGGAAATGATCCAAGCTCGGTAATTGAACCCGATCATCAAAAACTATCAGAAACCTTCAATACTAATGAAGTTATACCAAACCATCGATAACTTGTTATCCAAGTCATTACCAGAAGTGGCGACCGCCATGTTCGTGGTGGTGACCGCCAATAGAATCTTGTGGAATATTTCCCAACATGGCGACTGCCAACTCCAACATGGCAACCGCCAACTTCAAATGGCCTGACATGCCTTAGAACGTGGCAGCATCTCATTGGTGGAAAAACTCTATAAATACCGTACCTCTGGTACATTTTCAAGGACAGAATTTCATAGAGAGGTTTAGTGAGAGAAGCTCTGCCGAGTCGCTGAGCACTTCCGAGCCCCGACGTCGAAGCCTTACTGACATACCAAGATCCAAACCCCTGGTAATCCCAAACCCTAGCTTGGATCGTTGCCCGAGGATGAAATTGCTAATCCACATTCCCCAACTTGTGGATTCCTTAGCGATCTAGGTATTCTGCTCAGATCCCTGGTCCTTTAGCTCAATCTTTTCTCTTTTGAAGTGATCGAGTTAATTTTCACGTATTCGTTCCAATTACATTCTTGTTTTACTTTTGTTTAAATCCATGTTTTAACTTATGTAATTTACTTGTTTTATTGGTTTACTTACTTACATTTTAAGTTTATTATAAATTATTAAATTATTAAATAGTACTAATATTTTTTGCAATTACAATTTATCAATATTGTTAATTGTTATAATCTAAGCACTTACATAACAAATGGATGTAATACTCAATATTACACACATTTAATTTAAATGCTTTATTTTTTTTCATTCATTTTCTTTTTACATTAATTCAATGTTTCATTTTATTTTCTTTTAGTTTAGTATTTATTTTCTTCTAGTATTACTTTAACTTTACTCTTTTTCTAGCACTTTATTTTTTAGCTTTAAATTTCATTTATAACATTTTTTATTTTCTCTTTCTTTTAAGTTTTAATTTTATTTAAATATTAACATTTCTTTTTTTCCCCGTTTCTTTTAATTTCAATTCTTTTGCTAGCATCAACTTAAATGCACTTTTAATATTAATTTAAATGTTCTTTTGGTCTAATATTCTTTTAATTTCATCTTCTTTCTCCTTTTTCTCCTCTTTCTTATATTAGTATAATTTTCTTTTCTAGTCTTTTATTTTCTTATTAGCTTTAATAAAAGTTCCATTTAGCATTTTTTTTGTAATATTAATATTCATTTTTTATTTTCTTTTCTATAGTCTTATTTTCTTTTTATGGCAATTTTTTTGTTATTATGTTAAAATCAAAAATCACAAAAAGATTTTTAAGTTAATTTTTATCTTTAAGTAGTTCATAATTTTTTTTTAAAAAAATACTCCATTATTCTTTCTATTTTTTTTTACTTTCTTCTCTTTTAAAATGTAAAATGTTAATAACTAAATCTTCTTAACTTTTCTTCTATAATATTTTTCTTTTCTTTTCTTCTATTAACTACAAAAAGCACAAAATCATAAAGATGTCTTTTAATGTTCTTTTTCTTATTCTCCATCTTTTATGTAAATAATTAGATTTTCTTGTTAATAGCATTTTTTACCCTTCATATTTTGTCAAATCTTTTTCTCTTCTTTTAAATCTGTAAATTCTCTTTTATTATGAAACTCTTATTTTAAAATTTCTTTATTAAATAGGCTTTCTTTTACTGTAATATTTTTCTCTCTTATGCATTTCTTACTTTACATTTCTTATTTCTTTATTAATTCATCATACTAATGTTAATCTAGTTTTTTTTCATAATATGCATGTCTTATTTATTTTTTTTAAAATTGTGTTTAGAATTATCTAACTTATTTTGTTTGCAATCCATGTTTAGGTAAATTTTAGCAACTTTAGCATATTTGTATCCTTTTAACCAAATCATACTAATTTAGGTTTTTTAAGTAATATTGCATGTGAGTATGTGTACCATGTATCTTTTAGTTAAAAATTTCAGGTCATAGGATTTAGAATTTTATCATTTTATTTATTTTGATTCGGAGTGCTATGTACATATTTTATGTATTTTATATACTTGATTTTGAATGTTCTCTTTTTATCCTCATTTTTTTTATTTGCGTGCATTTGAGAAATCATATTAAAGAACTAATGATGATTAGTAGATGCCAACCTTACGGTTGGACAAATGGAGTGCTTAACACTTTTTCAGATTCGTACCTAAGCCCCCGAATCCTCTTTCTCTGTTTAACGTTTTAAAGATCAGTAGCTAATTTTATTTTTCTTAATTTTTCTCAAAAACTAAGTGGCGACTCTATTTTCAATAAAAGGGGTTTTCAAAATTTAGTTTTCAAGGTGTTAAAAGTTTTTTTTTCTAAACATTCTTTGAATTTCTTATTTTTGAACATTTTTCAAAACAACCCCTAAATCCCAAAGCCATACAAGATAAACACATATCCTGGGGTAGTCTTACGAGAATCTTTGCCTGACTGAAAGTTTGAGTCTGTGTACCCCAAAGGTACTAGATTATCTGCCTAGTAAATCAACATATAATTCTTAGTCCTTTTTAGGTACTTGATTATATTCTTTACTGCAGTCTAATGCTACTACACTGAGTTAGACTGATATCTGGTAACTATACCAACTGTAAAGCAGATGTCGGGTCTAGTACAAAGCATAACATACGTTAGGCTTCTTATTACCGAAGCATAAGAAACCGCTTTCATTTTCTCTATTGTATCAGGTATCTTAGGACACTTATCGTTGGATAGAGTGATTCCACGCCTGAAAGGGAGAACCCCTTTCTTAAAATCCTACATGCTAAAACGAGTAAGGAAGTCATCGATATACTTGCTTGTGATAAGCCTAACATCCTATTATTTTTGATCTTGCAAAAGTTTGATCCCAACGATGTGACTGACTTCTCCCAAGTCCTTCATATCGAACTACCTAGATAATCATACTTTTACAGAAGATAACACCCCTACATCGTTTCCAATGAATAAGATATCATCTACATAAAATACTAGAAAAACCACTACGCTTCCGTCACACTTCTTGTACACACGAGACTCAATTGGACTTTGATCAAAATTATAAGACTTTATGGCTTGATCAAACTGAGTATTCTGAGACTTCGCTGCCTTCTTAAGTCCATAAATGAATCTCTTAAGCTTGCACAACATGTGTTCTTAGCGCTTTGCAATGAAACTATCTGGTTATACTATATAGAAACACTCATCCAGACTTCCATTAAGAAAAGCTGTCTTGACACTTATTTGCCAAATTTCGTAATCAAAATGAGCCGCAATGGATAAGAGAATCTGGATAGACTTAAGTATAGCTACCGGCAAAAAAATTTCCTCATAATCGATCCCTTCTTTCTAAGTGAACCATTTTGCAACAAGCCTAACTCTGAATGTTTCAACGGTCATGTCTTCTCCTCTCTTTCTCTTATAGATCCACTTACATCTGATGGGTTTTATTCCTTCAGGTGGTTCTATAAGTTTTCAAACCTGATTAGAATACATAGATTCTATCTCTGAATTCATAACCTTTTGTCAAAGATCTGCATCTTTATTTTGGAGTGCTTTGATAGTATATGTGCGATCCCAAGAGGGGATGGGTGAATTGGATATTAAAAAAAATTATTTAAAACACGAGTATAGATTTAAATTCACTTATAAGCAATATTCAAAACTTCTTGTTTGAAAAATAAAAACAAAAGTATAGATTTTTAACTCACAAGATTCAAGACTTCTTGTTTGAAAAATAAAAACACAAAAACACAAGTATAGATTTTTAACTCACGAGATTCAAAACTTCATGTTCGAAAAATTAAAACACAAGTGTAGATTTCAATTCACTTATAAGCAAGATTCAAAACTTCTAGTTTGAAAAATAAAACCACAAGTATAGATTTCTAAGTCACAAAATTTAAAACTTTTTGTTTGAAAATTTAAAACACAAGTATAGATTTTAATAATAAATGATTCAAGTGTGAGAAATAATATAATAATAATGAAAATGAAAAATATAAAGGGTTAGAGATACGACACCAATATTTTTACAAGGTTCGGTGCAACGGCCTACATCCTTACCTCAAATCAACCTCTATGAGAATTTTCACTATAAATCATTCAATAGGCGAAGCAACCTCTCTCCTTAGTCTAGGCAGAGTAGCCTCTCTTGAGAATGTTTCCTTCCCAAGTATTCCAATCCTTATAGGCGGATGAACCTCTCTTGAGAAATACCCTTCTCAAGTATAACAGAATGAAATGAATGCGTACAAAGAAATGCTCCTTCAATGAGCAGATAAATACAAGATATTAACACATTAACACACTTCTCAAAGAATATATCAATGAAGCTCTCTGAGAATTCTAAAACTTTTTCTCTCAAAAATATGATTGAAAAACTCAAGAAATTGAAGCACAAGAAGTAAGAGTATGAGAGAATTGATTCGAATGTTTAAAGTGAATAAAACCAGAACACAAGAGCTCTATTTATAGGCCAAAAGTCTAAATTAGCCGTTGGGCTAAATATGATAATGTCAAACTAGCCGTTGCAGTTATTTTTCAAAAATTAAGCCTATTCAGTTGACTGAGGTGGTCCAGTCAGTCGACTGGATTACCAAAAATAAATGTTCAGTCGACTAGACCTGAGGGTCAGTTGACTGGGCTGCTTTGAAATATGTTTCTTGTTTGGCAGATCAGTTTCAGTCGACTGAATGCTATGCATTAGTCGACTGAACTCTTAAAAGTTCAGAATTTTTGATTTCCAAAAAGTTTTTGATCACTTCTTGTTTTGGAAAAATAATTTTAGGATTCCTTTGAGTTTCAAAAGATATAATCATGAATTAGGTGAATTTACATAGATCCTAACTTCGATAAATATAAAATTTAACATATAGTCTTCAATGCCTCAACTTTGCACTGCTCCAAATTCTTGTAGCCAAAGTGTTTGTTTTGAGATTTTCTTCATGGCTTCCACTTTGTATCTTTAATTATGCTAATCATATATTTTTTGTAAACAAACTCAATTTGCATAATTAGATACTTAGGTTTGTTATCATCAAAACGGTCATTGAAGTCTTGTTAGGCCAAATAATCTCTCTATTTTTTATGATGACAAATAATGAGCAAAATAATGTAGAAAAGCTTTATAAAGCTCTCCTTATCAATAAGCATATAATAATAAGTTTGTGTGAGAGTTGAATAACTCCCTCTTACAATATGCATAGATGTGAAGATATTGAGTTTCATTTCAAATATACTTTTGAAAACTTAAGTTTCATAGAACATCTTTCAAACTTTTAAGCATTTTGTCCACTACTAGAAAACAGTTGAAACATCACGATTTATACGTGTGATTATAAGGTTATAATCATGCTTTTCCAAGCGTGATTTATGGGGGTGTAATATAAAGTCGAGACTTTCCATCACATTTTTTGCGGGTGATTAAAAATATAAAAAAACGTGATTAAAAATAGAATTAATGTGATTGTTAAAATTTTAAAATCTCGATTTTTCATTATCGACCTTACTTTTTGTGCGTGATAAAAACAAAAAAGTGTGATTAAAAATAAGAAAAAATGTGATTAAAAATAACCAAGAGCATGATGAAAAATAAAATTAGTGTAATTGTTAAGTTGATTTCGCATTATCGACCACACTTTTTGTGCGTGATAAAAACTGAAAAAGTGTAATAAAAATGTGATTAAAAATAAGTACTACGCACCAGCGCGTACCTAATGTTATTTCGAATCTTTTTTCACCTATGATAGCCACCAACTAATACAATTCCTGACTCACTGTAACGCTCCAAACTCTTGGTCACATAAAACACCCAGAAACAACCAAGCATACACCAAACCCGAGAATACACTCTCAAATAAACTATACATGCATTGTATATAAACGCCAAACGGCAACATTACACGGTTCCAATGCCCGAAAAACATACTATAACATACATGTAACAAAAGAACAAAAAGGAAGACTATAGCTCTTCCACCTCTTCAGCACCTCCAGATCAAACTAGCGTGACTGGTACCTGAAGAAAAGAAAAATCCCACACCATGAGCCAAAGCTCAACAAATTCTAAAAAACACATACAATATAAGCTAAATATGCTCGATAAATAAAGTGCAATTTTCAACTCTCTTTCAAGCCAATAAAGCAATTTGAAAACCGTTTTAGATTACGACTCATGAGAGCCAGAAAACCATTTTCACATGCGAGGGAAAGCGAGGAAAAAAACCATTTGTCGACTCATTAGAGCCATGAAAACGATTCAAGTATTACGACTCCCAAAGGCCGTTAATACAGTATTTCGACTCCCGTAGGCCGATAATATAATTTTTTTAAAAAATTGGTCTATCCGTCCCAATATGCAGTACATACAATCCATGAACACGTGCCTCTTCAGGACCTCATTTTAGCCTTCAGATATCGCATACACACCCACACCCGTGCCTCATCAGGATCTCGTTTCAATCTGTCAGAAATTCATCGAATATCACAACACACTCGTGCCTCATCAGGATCTCATTTCAATCTGTCAGAAATTCGTCGAATATCGCAACACACTCGTGCCTCATCAGGATCTCATTTCAATCGGTCAGATATCGCACACACTAGCTTTCGCAGCCTAACTCATACACCCACACACACACGTGCATCATCAACCAGGATTTACATCTACTGGATCACAGATTCATCAAATCCATTTCATACACATGTAAATCAGGATTTAAAGCATATAACCATGTATTAACACGCCGTTCCACAAACCACGTCACATGCCTATAAAACTCTAGGTTTTAAAGCATAAACCACGTTACATATAACGATTGATATCACAACCACGTAATTCACTTACGTATTTCATACATAAATAAATAGTTATAAATATGCACATAACTATATAAAACCACATCACGACACCACCCGTCAAAATCGACATCCACACATGGGACAACCCACATGACCACTACAGGCCGAAACACTCCCAACCCGGCCATCACTGACCCACAATGCTCACCCGTGCCAACACAAACCCAACAACAAACCATGCACCTAATTGTGCACCAACAAGCTGCATCTACCATGCACATCACCCATGAGGGCAACACTCAAACACATACCTAAGGCCGTAACACGACCCTCGAAACCACCACACAACCGACCAAACCCCAAAAGGAATCCACAGGTATTTAAATCAAGTAATTCTTATAAATTAATCAATTGAATACCATAGGACACTAATCGGAAACCAAAATCTAACTTTAGAACCACCAAAACACAGCCCAGAGGTTCAGTCGACCGAACACCCTACTGGAAAATCACAAAACGCCAAAACACACGGTCCAGCCAACCGAACCCATTTATCGAGTCGACTGAAGCCCATGGTTTAGTCGATCGAACCTCAGCGGAACCTGATTTTGAGCTACAGGTTCAGCCCACTAAACCCCGAATCGAAGCCTCCAAACTCCAAATCAACACCTGTAAACACCCACACGGCTAGGCCTAACACCGAGACCTTAAAAGAAACTCCCGACACCCAATTACATCCACAAAAATTGCCAAAAATGAGGTTTTAAACCCAAAACTCAACTTTGAAACAAACGCAGATCTACAACAATCTTTTCGTTAAAGACACACAAGTTTACCCATAGCACTCTTAAACAGCAATAGGGTTTAGAATCCTACCTCGGTAAGTTCAAAACTTGACGCCTCGATCCACGTGCAAAATTGAGCTTCGCCGGAATTGAAATCTGACCAGATAGCTGCGTAGCCCACCGTGCCAAAAGTAAGGATCCGTTGTTGGATCGTTGAAAATCGAGCTCCAGGCCCCTGAGAACTTAGAGAGAATGCAGAGAGAAAATAAGAAACTTACTGAAGAAGTTTTGAAAAATATTTTTATGAAAATATCTAACTCCAGATATTTATAGGTCTTCAAAATATTTTTTTTTATATTTTTCGAGAATCGCACCACAACAGCCGACGGCTCCAAAAATCTACCCCGCATGCATATCTAAACCTGATCATGCATCAAAAGTATTAAAAAGCATGCTGCAACGAAAACACATAATGCGCATCGAATAACGCCGAAAAAAACGGGTCAGGTTCACACACTCACCAATTCTAGCTAGCTTCAAATCTAAGTTTCTACATATTTAGTTCTATCATATCCACAAAATATAAACGTGAAACATAAATGCCAACTATAAAAATGCGTTTTCAATATAATGAATTCCAAGTTCCAAATACAAGACAAATTAACAAATTATCATGACTATAATGAAAAAATTCATTAAATTTTCAAATAAATATATTCATATGACACTCAATAATTTTTTCATCAATTGTACCAAATTAAAAAAATTTCCTAATAATTTAAAATTTGTCACAATACAAACTAGGAGAATTCTTGCTAAAGAAAGGAGCAGCAATTCCAACAAATCCATCACTTGAACTAGTATTGAGAAGAATAATGCTAGCCACACTCTGGAATCTGCAAGTCAGTTCAATTTACAAGATAGGATTAGCATGAAACAAAAAAATAGTAAGCAAGTTGCTCAAAATTTAAAAAAATAAGCAATAACTACAACCCTAAAATCATATATACTCATTAAAGACCAGAAAGTAGAAGCTTTATGCACAAATTGTCACGACCTAAAACCCGAGGCGCGTGATCCCCATATTATAACCCGTTCTCTTTATGACTAGAACTTCTTTTATGATATTCTCTCGAATTCTTTAACTTATTTTAAAAGGAATAACTCCCAAATTTATAAAATAATCTAAGTATAAAATTTATAAATTTCGACAAAATTTCTTCTATTTTTCAGACTCCCAAACTTTCGAAAACTTGTTAAATTCAAGCAATAATCTATACTCAGGCACAGTCTGGGTTTCAACTCACAATCACACTGCAAACTAATCAATAACTACTATTTTCACATCAATACATTTTCTTCTTTCAACTCCATCTAATACTCAACACAATCACTATTATTCTGAAAAATAAAAAACATCAACAAGACTTTAAACTGACCAAAGCATTACTTTTTGAAATTTGGATTACACAAACTAAGAAATAAAAAGATTCCAAATAAGAAAATTGATAATTCAGTGTCAGAGTTCTCATCACCCTACCTTGGTAAATAGATTGAGAATTCACACCCTTGACAGAGTTACGCCCTAATAATAAAGTGGACCTGCAGCAATAGAAGTAAAGCTTAGAGATGTTACTACTATCCACATCTATAATTTGATAAAATTCTTACTATTGTATCTGTGTCTACAATAATTTTACCTTGCCACAAATTTTCTCTAGAAGCAATCTGTAAGAAGCATCATTTCCTTCTCCAGTGGATTTATCGGCATTATTTACATCACCCTGGTTCAGATCCCTTAACATTCCTGTACTTCCACCTACACCAGGTACCAATCAAACTAAGATAAAAGAAGCTAAAATAGTCAAGTTCTACTTAAAGTAGAACAAAAGCAAGAAACATGGCCTCTGGCTAAATAATGTGTTTAACACCCCCATTGAATTAGCTGGATAAAGTGTTACAAATCATCACTCCAAATGGAATTTGAGATGAATAGGAAAGTAAGTTCTCAAATATAGATATTGTAAATAAAAAAACAACATGCCATCAATTGCAAATTCAAAGGGTGTTGTTTAAGTTAATAAAATTGTGCAGCCAAAGTTTATCCAATTCAAAAACAATTTACTTGGTGTGTTTATTGCTAAACTGACTCAAAAACTGTTGGGAATGTATACTGAAACGTCATGCTTTTTATGTATTTTAATCTGGATCTCTGGCATATTAATAAGAAATATTTGAGATGGTTTTGTATTTATGGTTTCATATTTATATTGTGATGTATGAACGCATAGTCCGTATAGTCTGTCCAGTATTTGACTCGGTGCGTGCTGCACGAAAGTGAGTGATTAATTACGTTCAGATGATGTACAGTACTTTGAGTCGTCAATGGTTGAGATTTTCTCCATGAGATCAACAATACCGATGAGTTGGGTACTGGCATTGTTTGTCCGATGATTGATAATCAGCTGATGAAAACCATGTCCGATTTAGGTTTAGGAGTTCCCCCTCGTGTGCTTTGCTTATAGGTTTGAATATGATGAACCTGTACAGTGAGTCTTCAGATCCGGCATATCAAAAGATTAAGCGGTGTAGTTGCGAGAAAAAGAGGACAATTAAAACGGGTTGTCGGTAACCTAATTTATTTATCGGGAATCCATATCTTAAACGTGGGGAGAATTCAGTGCATTTGATAATTGAAAACTTAAGACATAATTTGAGTTAGGACCGGGAGTTCAGTCAGGACCTTTAGTGGAATAAGTTCTGGTTCGTACAAGAAAGGATCTAACTCGGGAACAGAGTTAGGGATATTCAGTTTTCTCGTACGGTTAACCCGAGTTCTATACTTCCTCGTGATCCCTCACGTTGCCCATTATATGCACGGATAATTTTCTTATCTGTTTCGGTTATTATTTAATTTAATTTGAATGCCGATTTTGTTGCCGGGGACATTCAGGAATTAAATTAAATTATTAGAGGACGGTTTTAGAATTTGGCACACCTAGGGATTACTCCCTAGGTGGCCAGCCCTAATAAGGGGATGGGAATTAGGTTTTATGGAAGATATATATCTCTTTCTTAGTTTTTGGAAATAGAATATATATTCTTATCTTTATCTTTGACATACGTAATAATATATCACAAGGTGGGTTATAATATAAAAAAAAAATCTAAAATCCTAATCCACATACCAAGCCGCCGCCCCCTCTCTCTTTTGGCAAATTGATTTTTGCTTTTTGGAGACAAGTGTGAGAAGAAACCGAAAAAAAAAGTTTTCGATCGGAATTGGTGCCCACACACCGTGATCATCGTAGTACGTTCGGGACATACGCGAGAAGGTTGAAAGGTCGTCTTCAACGTATTCAGGACTTATTGAAACTTTTTGAAAAGTTTCATAAAGGTATAATACTATTTAGATTAATATTGTTCTCGATTTTTCATTATAAATGTACATGTCGTTTTTTACGGTCACGACGTCGGTTCAAATTTTTTTTTTCGCTCCAACAATGGTATCTAAGACGTGGTTGCGTTTTTCATGAAAAACCATTGTACTAACCTTTGTTTTGCAGCCTATGTCGTTATGATCCGGTTAAATGCATGTATGAATGTATGTATGATTTATATCGATTTTAATCATTTATCTCGACTGTTTTGATTCGAGATTAGATCGGTTGTACGCCTCCTACGTGGGGTATAGGTTTTTGATGATGTAATCTATTGTTTCATTCAATTTTTTTGGGATCAATATTGTAATCAGATCACGCAAAATGAGGAATGAAATCAAAAGAAAAAGAGCAAAGAAGCGGCAGCAAAGGGGTTGTTCGGCCTAAACAGCGAGGTTGTTTTGGGGCTCATTTTCGGGGCTTTCGGTAATATTTTTCGAGGTGAATTTTTCTCTGAAATTAAGATTGTCCGTTGGCTATCCGATGGTGGTTTAGTTGCGGTTAGACGACGGTGGAAAATGGGTCAAAAGGTGCTTCAAAACTGATCACGCACAGTGGTGCCCTGCAAAAATTTTGGCACTTTGAGGATTTTTTTGGGGCACTTCGGCTTCGAATTTTGACGCAATTTTTTTTGGAGATCAAGAATTCGATGTGCTCTACCTACCATAATTTTTTTGGGGGTTCAAAAGTAGCGGCAAGACGGTCAAACAGCAACTGGAAAAGGCAGCGCAGTGTTGCCTACACAGCAGATTTTTTGGCAACTTAAGGGGCTGTTTGGGCTTCTTTGTCAGCATTTTTTTGGCATTTTAGCGGTGGTCCGGGGCAGTGACGGTGGTCCGGAGGCTGAAGAAAAATTTTAAATATTTGACGGCTCGTTTAGGGTTCCAAAACCCTAAACGTTTAATCTTTAATTCGAGACCGCCAGATTAAAAGATTAAACGGTTGGCCCAGATCATAACGACTTAATTAATATTTATTTTGTCGTTAGTTAATTAATTAATTATTTATTTTATTTAATTGCGTGAATAATTTTTATTTTATTTATTTTTTCCTTTTATACATGATTTTATTATCGAAAATATAATAGAAAAAACAGATTTATAAAATAAATAATCCTAACAATTTTTTTAAATGGGAAAATAAATAGATAATTATTTATTTAATTTTTTTGTTAAAATTAATTAAGGTTTTTTAATTAAAACCTGGGTAATTAATTTCTTTCGCAAGATTAAATAAGAAAGGTTTTTTTGTTTATTTTATTATGGTTAAATAA